>JAQQAC010008350.1:4503744-4579818 GCA_029783875.1 Phataginus tricuspis | reverse complement strand
CAGAGATCCAATCGTTGAAGAGCACAATGGAGGGTATTAAAAGCAGATTAGATGCGGTGGAGGAGATGATAAATGAAATAGAAACTAGAGAAGAGGAATACAAAGAAATTGAGGCACAGAGAGAAAAAAGGATCTCTAAGAATGAAAGAATATTGAGAGAATTGTGTGACCAATCCAAACATAACAATATTCTCATTATAGGGGTACCAGAAGAAGAAAAGAGAGACAAAGGGATAGAAAGTGTCTTTGAGGAGGTTATTGCTGAAAACTTCCCTCAATATGGAGAAGGAGATAGTCTCTCAGGCCATGGAGGTGCACAGATCTCCGAACACAAGGGACCCAAGGAAGACAACACCAAGACATATAGTAATTAAATTGGCAAAAATCAAGGATAAGGACAGACTATTAAAAGCAGCCAGGAGAGAAATAAGATCACATACAAAGGAAAGCCCATTAGGCTATCATCAGACTTCTCAGCAGAAACCTTACAGGCCAGAAGGGAGTGGCATGATGTACATAATGCAATGAAGCAGAGGGGCCTCAACCAAGATTACTTTATCTGGCAATATTATCATTTAAATTTGAAGGAGGGATTAAACAATTCCCAGATAAGCAAAAGCTGAGAGAATTTACCTCCCACAAACCATCTCTACAGTGTATTTTGGAGGGACTGCTATAGATGGAAGTGTTCTTACAGTTTAATAGCTGTCACCAGAGGTAATAAAACCACAGTAAAGAAAGTAGAAAAGCTAATTACTAAGCTAATGCAAAATTAAATTAACTATCCCCAAAACCATTAAGGGATAGACAAACTATACAGAATATGATACCTAATATATAAAGAATGGAGGAGGAAGAAAAAGGAGGAGAAAAAAAAAGGAACCTTTAGATTGTGTTTGTAATAGCATATTAAGTGAGTTAAGTTAGACTCTTAGATAGTAAGGAGGTTAACCTGGAACCTTTGGTAACCACTAATCTGAAACCTGTAATGCAAATAAGTACATACCTATCCATAATCACCCTAAATGTAAATGGACTGAACGCATCAATCAAAAGACATAGAGTCACTGAATGGATAAAAAAACAAGACCCATCTACATGCTGTGTATAAGAGACTCACTTTAAACCCAAAGACACACAGACTAAAAGTGAAGGAATGGAAAAAGACATTTCATGCAACTATAGGGAGAAAAAAGCAGGAGTTGCAGTACTTATATGAGACAAAATAGACTTCAAAATAAAGAAAATCACAAGAGACAAAGGAGAACATTGCATAATGATAAAAGGGTCAATCCAACAAGAAGATATAACCATTATAAATATCTATGTGCCCAACACAGGAGCACCTAAATATGTGAAACAAATACTAACAGAATTAAAGGGGGAAATAGAATGCAATGCCTTCATTCTAGGAGACTTCAACACACCACTCACTCTGAAGGACAGATAAACCAGACAGAAAATAAGTAAAGAGACAGAGGCACTGAACAACACATTAGAACAGATGGACCTAACAGACATGTACAGAACTCTACACCCAAAAGCAGCAGAACACACATTCTTCTCAAGTGCACATTGAACATTTTCAAGAAAGATCATATCCTAGGCCACAAAAAGAGCCTCAGTAAATTCAAAAAGATTGAAATTGTACCAGCCAGTTTCTCAGACCACAAAGGTATGAAACTAGAAATGAATTACGCAAAGAAAATGAAATATCTCACAAACACATGGAGGCTTAATAACATGCTCCTAAATAATCAATGGGTCAATGACCAAATAAAAACAGAGATCAAGCAATATATGGAGACAAATGACAACAATAATTTACCACCACAAAATCTGTGGGAGCAGCGAAGGCCGTCTTAAGAGGATAGTATATTGCAATACAGGCCTATCTCAGGAAAGAAGAACAATCCCATATGAGCAGTATAAACTCACAATTAACGAAACTAGAAAAGAAGGACAAATGAGACCCAAAGTCAGTAGAAAGAGGGACATAATAAAGATTACAGCAGAAATAAATAAATGGAGAAAAATTAAACAATAGAAAGGATCAATGAAAGCAAGAGCAGGTTCTTTGAGAAAGTAAACAAGATATATAAACCCCTAGCCAGACTTATCAAGAAAAAAAGAGAGTCTACATACATAAACAGAATCAGAAATAGAAAGGAAAAATCACTACAGACACCATAGAAATACAAAGAATTATGAGAGAATACTATGAAAAACTGTATGCTAACAAACTGGATAACCTAGAAGAAATGGACAACTTTCTAGGAAAATACAACCTTCCAAGGCTGACCCAGAAAGAAACAGAAAATCTGAACAGACCAATTACCAGCAATTAAATTGAACTGGTAATGAAAAACCTACCTAAGAACAAAACACCTGGACCAGATGGCTTCACTGCTGAATTTTATCACACATTTAGTGAAAACCTAATACCCATCCTCCTTAAAGTTTTCCAAAATGTAGAAGAGGACGGAATACTTCCAAACTCATTCTATGAGACCAGTATCACTCTAATACCCAAACCGGGCAAAGACACCACAATGAAACAAAACTACAGACCAATATCCCTGATGAACATAGATGCAAAAATACTCAACAAAATATTAGCAAACCGAATTAAAAAATACATCAAAAGGATCATACACCACGACCAAGTAGGATTTATTCCAGGATACAAGGATGGTGCAACATTTGAAAATCCATCAACATCATCCACCACATCAACAAAAAGGACAAAAACCACAAGATCATCTCCAAAGATGCTGAAAAAGCATTTGACAAAATTCAACACCCATTCATGATAAAAACTCTCAAGAAAATGGATGTAGAGGGCAAGTACCTCAACATAATAAAGGCTATATATGACAAACCCACAGCCAACATTATACTTAACAGTGAGAAGCTGAAAGCTTTTCCTCTAAGATTGGGAACAAGACAAGGATGCCCACTCTTCCCACTTCTATTCAACAGAGTACTGGAGGTCCTAGCCCCGGCAATCAGACAACACAAAGAAATAAAAGACATCCAGATTGGCAATGAAGAAGTTAAACTGTCTCTGTTCACAGATGACATGATATTGTACATAAAAAACCCTAAAGAATCCACTCCAAAACTACTAGATCTATTATCTGTATTCAGCAAAATAGAGAGATACAAAATTAATACACAGAAATTTGTGGCATTCCTATACACTAACAATGACCTAGCAGAGAGAGAAATGAGGAAAGCAATTCCATTCAAAGTTTCATCAAAAAGAATAAAATACCTAGAAATAAACCTAACCAAGGAAGTGAAACACCTATACCATACTCTGAAAACTACATGACACTTATGAGAGAAGTTAAAGAAGATATCAATAAATGGAAGCACATCCCGTGTTCATGGATAGGAAGAATTAATATTGTCAAAATGGCCATCCTGCCTAAAGCAATCTACAGATTCAATGCAATTCCTATCAAAATACCAACAGCATTCTTCAACGAACTAGACAAAATCTTTCTAAAATTCATATGGAATCACAAAAGACCCCGAATAGCCAAAGCAATCCTGAGAAGGAAGAATAAAGCTGGGGGGATTATGCTCCCCAACTTCAAGCTTTACTACAAAGCCACAGTACTCAAGACAATTTGGTACTGGCACAAGAACAGACCCATAGACAAATGAAACAGACTAGAGAGTCCGGATATAAATCCAACCATATATGGGCCATTAATATACAATAAAGGAGCCATGGACATACAGTGGGGAAATGACAGCCTCTTCAACAGCTGGTGTTGGCAAAACTGGAAAGCTACATGCAAGAGAATGAAACTGGAGTATTGTTTAACCCCATTCACAAAAGTAAACTGGAAATGGATCAAGGACCTGAATATAAGTCATGAAACCATAAAACTCTTAGAAGACAACAGAGGCAAAAATCTCCTGAATATAAGCATGGGTGACTTCTTCCTGAACGCATCTCCTCAAGCAAGGGAAACAAAAGCAAAAATGAACTCATGGGACTACATCAAACTAAAAAGTTTCTGTACGGCAAAGGACACCATCAACAGAACAGAAAGGCATCCTACAGTATGGGAGAATATATTTGTAAATCACATATCTGACAAAAGGTTAACATCTAAAATATGTACAGAACTCACTGCCTCAACAACCAAAAATCAAATAACCCGATTAAAAAATGGGCAGGAGATACGAACAGACAATTCTCCAAAGAAGAAATTCAGATGGCTTACAGATACATGAAAAGATGCTTCACATCACTAAATCTCAGGGAAATGCAAATAAAAACCACGATGAGCTATCACCTCACACCAATTAGGATGGGCAGTATCAAAAAGACTAAGAACAACAAATGCTGGCAAGGATGCAGAGAAAGGGGAACCCTCCTACACTGCTGGTGGGAATGTAAAATAGTTCAACCATTGTGGAAAGCAATATGGAGGTTCCTCAAAAAACTAAAAATAGAAATACCATTTGATCCAGGAATTCCACTCTTAGGAATTTACCTGAAGAATGTAATTTCTCAGATTCAAAAAGACATATGCAGCTCTATGTTTATTGCACCACTATTTACAATAGCCAAGATATCGAAGCAACCTAAGTGTCCATCAGTAGATGAACGGGTAACGAAATGTGGTACATATGCACAATGGAATACTATTCAGCCTTAAGAAAGAAGGAAATCCTATCATTTGCAACAACATGGATGGAACTAGAAGATATTAATCTCAGTGAAATAAACCACCTGGAAAAAGAGAAGTACCAAATGATTTCCCTCATTTGTGGAGTATAACAACAAAGCAAAGCTGAAGGAACAAAACAGCAACGGACTCAGAAACTCCAAGAAGGGACTAGCGGTTACCAAAGGGGCAGGGTCAGCCAGGTCAGGTTGGGATCGTTGGAGAAGGGGGTTGAGGGGTATTATGACTGGTGCACATGGTGTAGGGGGATCATGGGGAAGACAGTGTATCACAGAGAAGACAAGTAGTGACTCTGTGGCATCTTACTACACTTATGGACAATGACTGCAATGGGGTATGGGGGGGGATTGGAAATATGGGTGAATGTAGTAACCACATCGTTTTTTCATGTGAAACCTTCATAAGACTGTATGTCAATAATACCTTAATAAAAATAATTAAAGAAAGAAACTTGCAGAAATGTAAAAAAAATTATCACTTGCAATTCAGTTAGGATAATGAATTTATCACTCCTATAAAGTATAGTTTATTGGGTGTTGTAGACTTTGGGTAAAAAGAAGACACAAGGTTTGATATATATTTACACTGTAGAGTGATTTCCTATTGCCAATTATTGGAACATACTTCTGTCATCCTAATGTTCCTGTGCTGATGGGCTCTTCTGTTGTTCAATGTGTCTAAAGCAATAAAACCAGCTTGTAAGCTTTGCCTCAGCAGCTGAACACTGCATGCATTCAGGTCATTATAGCAGTAGGGATGCTCTGTTGGGAAAATGGTATATAAATAACTGATAACATGAGCAGAGTCTGATTAATCCTTACTGGCCAGTGACTATTTTTAGGATCCCCTTGCATTTGAAAGGATTTATGCCTCTGAGGAATTGAAAGTAAGAGCGTGAATGTTAACTTCATTCTGACAGCACAAAAGGGGTTCTTAGAAAATCATTATTTTAGAAATGATTTCTGAAAACCAGAATAGGTTTTTAATGTAAGTATATGCTATGTTTTGGTAACTATCACCATGGGAGTATATTATAAAATTCCCCAAAAAGTGTAAATCTCAAGAAGAGATGATAGTAGTTCATGAATATTATATACTATTTCCTACTGATACCATTTTGATTCTTTCTTCTGCAATTTTTAAAATTTTATTTTACCATTTAAAAAAAATTACTTCTACCTGGTACACTTTCTCATTCTTTTCCCCCTCTCTCTATCATACACAAATATACACACACACTAACCATAAAGACATACATATTTTTTATCCAATAAGGTAGAATTTAAAGAGGTGTATACATATACTCATGTCTCTGATATTCAGAATGTTCATACAATTGCATTCCAAATTGCACGAAGCAAAAATTGGTATGATTCCAAAACAATTAAAGATATTTGACTTATTAAGAGATAATTATATTGTCAATTAATAGGAAACATTTCTATATCAGCTATGATTACATATTTTAAACTTTCCATTACTCCATGGCCAACCATGAAACATTTGATATAGCTGCACCTGTGGTTTATTTGTATCTTTTGCTGTGTTGGGAGGATCTAATATTTGATAAATATTACCATATGGTCTTCGAGACACTTAATTTATATTGATAAGTACATAACCACAAATATATGTATATTACCTAAGAAAAGTGATCAATATATTAATTCCAATACAGTCAGTTTTTTTGGTATTTTTGTTCTAGACAGTCTTTAGATGACTGATAATATTTATTGTTACTACTTCTGGTACTAGCTAACAATTTCTGAGCATCTACTTTGTAAAATGTTATTCTAGGTATCACATTTATGATTTATAATTTTAGACCTACTCTTAATGTTAAGTAATATTTTCCCTATTTACAAATAAGGACACTGCTATACAAGGGTAATAGCTTAGCCTATATAACAAACTACCAAGTTAGTGAGCTAAGATTGTAATGCGTGTATGTTTCCAAAGTCATGTTGTTTTCTACATTATGTCATGCTACCCAAGGCTGATTTCATTTGGTTTTTATTTTAAAATATTTTTCAATCTATCTGAAACCTAATTACAATTGCTAATCAATGTCTCTTACCATAGGCAAAATGAATTCTGGAAACCAGCCATAGACATTTATAGTGAGCATTTGTGACTTATATTGCCCGAGTAGGCACGATAAAAATGAATGTGAAAAGATCCCTGAGAAAATAACCACATTGTAGATCATAATGAATAGTTATTAATACATATTCAGGCTTTATAAATGCTTTAAAGGAGTAATTAATTTTAACTTGTGTCTCCGAGCAAGTCTTGTAAGAGATGCAAGTCTTCACCAATTGGTAAAACTTCAGTACATGGATGGGGGACAAGAGAGGCGAGAGAAAAGATGTAAGCAAAGGCATTGAAGTTGAGAAACAGACCGAAAACTGCAAAAATGGCAGAGCATAGTTTTGTTTTCCAGAGATGACAGATATTTAGGATTTGTTTTTGTTGTAAGATATGATGATACCCCCAAACCACCACAGCTTCATCCTTACTCCTTTCCTCTTCCTCCTCTTTATCCATTCATCTACTGATGGACACTTAGGTTGCTGGAGTATATATTTAATATAGATAAACATGTATAACTCATTTGGATAAATGTCTAATGAAAGAAAATACTTTAAGGAGGGAAAGACATAAGTCATTTACAATTGTTAAAAGCATATACAATTAAAATCATAGCAAAGAACCAAACAGAAATCCTCGAGTTGAATAATGCAATGAATAAAATTTCAAAAAGCAATGTAGAGTGTCAACCAGACTTGATCAAGAAGAAGGAAGAATCTAAAAACTCAAAGCTAAATGATTTGAAATTATCACACTGTCCAAAGCAACCTATAAATTCAATGCAATCCCTATCAAAATTTCAATGATATTTTTACAGAAGTAGAAAAAAACAATCCTAAAATTCATAGAGAATCACAGAAGACCTTGAATAGCCAAAGTAATCTTGAGAAAGGAACAAAGCTGGAGGTATCATATTTTCTGATTTCAAACTATATTCCAAAACTATTGTAATCAAAATAGTATGGTAATGGCAAAATACAGACATAGATCAGTGGAAGAGAAAAGAGAGCCCAGAAATAAACCCATGCATATATGGTCCACTAATCTTCAACAAAGGTATCAAGAATACACAATGGGGAAAGGATAGTCTCTTCAATAAATGGTGGTGAGAAAAATGGATATCCACATACAAAAGACTGACATTGTGCCCTTAACTTACACTATATACAAAAATCAACTCAAAATGGATTAACTCTGGGAGGAAATATTTTCCCAGCTTGGCGTAAAATACCTTTGAAACAGAAATCAGTCAAAGAGAGGAAGTGGGAAAAACTTTATTATTGCTTACAAGCAATAGTCCTCTTGCGCTCATCCGTGTCTCTCATGACCCGGCTGCAAAAAAAGGGGCCCCACCCAAATTCTCCTCTCCAGATATGCCCTCACTCCCCCTTGTAATTACCTATTCATATGGAGATGGACTACTTCTCTCCACCCCTTAGAAACACCTATTGATATGGAGATGCACTAAAGCCAGGAGAGAGATTCTGGAAATATTGCAATTTTACCCACAACCTGAAACCATAACATGTCTAGAAGAAAACACAGCAGACAAGCTCCTTGACAATGGTCTTGGAAATTTTTTTGATTTAATACCAAAAGCACATGCAGCAAAAGCAAAAGTAGACAAATGGGGCTGTATCAAACTAAAAAGTTTTTGCACAAAAAATGAAAAAGCAACCTATATAGTGATAAAAAATATTTGCAAACCATATATCAGATAATGGATTAATATCCAAAACACACAAGAAACTCATAGAACTCCAAAGCAAAATAATAACGCAATTAATTCATTTAAAAATGTGCAAGGACTTAAACCTTTTTACAAAAACACATACCGTGTGCCAACAGATATATGACAAGATGCTTGACATATTATTCATCAGGGAAATGCAAATCAAAACCACAATGAGATACAACTTCACACCTGGTAAACAGTCACTTTTTATCAAAAAATCAAAGTGTTGGTGATGATGTGGAAAAGGGGTAAAACAGTGATACACTGTTGGCAGCATTATAAATGTTATAGCCACATGGAAAACAGTATGGATGCGCCTCAAAAAATTAAAAACAGAACTATCATATGATCCAGCAATCCCACCAGTAATCCCACTTCTGGGTATATATCCAGAGGAAATAAAATTAGTAAACCAAAGAGATATTTTGCACTTCTATGTACATTACTGCATTATTCACAGTAGCCAAGGTATGAAGACAACCCAAGTCTACTTCAACAGATGAATGGATACAAAAACATAATATTTAGATATGTGAGTGTGTATACACAATGGGATCTCGTTTAACCTTTAAAAGAAGGATATCCTGCCATTTGTAACAACATGGATGAACCTAGAGAGTATTATGTTGAATTAAATAAGCCAGACACAGAAATACTAATATTACATGATCTCACACATGCATGGAATTTGTAAAAAAATGTTTTTAATGTTTAACGCATTGTAACAGAGACAAGAATGGTGGTTTACCAGGAGCTATGGGGTTCAAGAAAAAGGGAGTTGTTGGTCAAAGGGTACAAACTTTCAATTATAAGATGAATAATTTCTGGATACTTAATATGCAGAATAGTAACTGTAGTTAATAATTATATACTTGAAATTTGCTAAGAGTACAGATTTCAAGGGGTTTCTCACCACAAACACACAAAACATTGGTAACTATCTGAAGTGATACATATGTTAATTGTAAGCTTGATTTTAGATATTATTTCACCATGTATATGTATATAAAAACATCACATTGCATACCTTAAACATATGTAATTTTTACTTGTCAATTATACCTCAATAAAGCTGGAAAAAATAAATATAACTATGATTAATTCAATAAAGATATCAGGTAAACCTAGTAACTTTAAAAACAACAAGAAATTTCAGAAAATGAACATACCAATTATGAAATTATCTACTATGAATTATTATGGAAGTTTGGTCATTTTATACTTTTCTAAGCTCATAAAATGAGGTTTATACATCTTTACTTTTTGTTCTATGAAGTAAGAAATAAAAGCATAAAGTGATTAGCGTGGAGATAAATAGTGGAAATACTTCAGTGTCATGATGTGGTTAGGCTGCCATCCCTTACCCCGATATTATCAGAAAAGCACTGTAATTCAGATCTTTTTGCCTTATTGTGCAAGAGGGATGGACAGTAAGCAAAGTGCCTCTGATTTTTGTTTTTTTGTGACCAGCTTTCTGGAGTACCTGGAATTTTCCCAATTAATGCCTAACCTTGATATTCAAAGTATTTTGAATTCAGTTTTTTTCCTAAAAGAAGGAACATTTTGTCTTCATCTGAATTTGGCTGAATTTGGCACAAAAAAACCCCCAAAAGTCAGGTTTACTAATTACATAATTTCTTTTGTTCTGTAAACTAAACTATACCTATATCTATATGTATATTGACTCTCCACTTTTTATGATGAGGATTTAGAAGTTATACATTTTTCTTACTATTGTGTTTAATTTTTCTTTGTATTAATAAGTTATACATCCAAGTACACTAACAAAAGCTTTTTTTTTTTAACTTAGGTACATGGCCTTGAATTAATCACATTCCTTAATTTGTTGTATACCATCAACATAAATTCATAGAAACCCACATCATTTCACTTTTTCCATATTATCCATTTTCTTTTCTCTCACCAAGTGCACATACTCTAATATATTGGAATTCTATTTTGGATATATATGCATCTTCATAAAATACTTACATCTGTGTTTGTTTATAGGCATGTATGAATATTTCTTTTTTATTTTCATAACTTCTTCATATTTCACTCTGTACCTTCCTCTTCTCACCAAACTTCATGTTAAGCATATTTATATTTTTAAATACAATGGTTTTCCTTAGAGTCTCAACCTGAGAAATCCTTTGGAATAGAATGTGACTTTTTTTGGAATTTTAAACTATCTCCTCTCTAACTTTAACTTCTGTTTCAATCATATTGAAATTCCTTTGGACTCAGGTTACTTTGCTTTTCTTTCCTTTCCAACCTCCTCACCTTCCTAAAATCCCTTTCCTTTCTTGCGTGCTTGAAAACTCTCCTCCAAATACTTTTTCTTCATCATTGGAGGCTGCATTATTAGAAAGTTAAGTAAACAAATGAAATAAGTTAAAACCTAAAAGAGCTTAAAACATACACACACTAACTTATAGAATGAGAGTCTTAAGGAGAAGGCAGGTAGGTAATTGATGCAAGGACAAAATTTTTTGGTTAAATAGCCAAGTGATGTCCCTGGCTTTGTTCTGCCCCCAGCATGTTCGCTCCATCCTGAGACTGGACTCCTTCCAGACGCAGCAGCTCTTCGGGCTATACGTCCTCGTGCACAGCTGTGAGCAAGGAAGGCTGTCTTCCTCAGGCTCTTATTTTTAGAGTAAGGAAGCTTCTTTCCAGGAAATCTCTATCAAATTGTTGTCAGATTAATTGACCAAATTTGGTTAGGCCTGCCCTTTTGTAAATCAGTTACTGGAAAGGGGGAAGGGTTTACTAGGGTTAGATTAGACTGTTTAGAACTCATCCATCAGTTTCCCTTGCGGCACCTGGGGGGAGGCGGAGAGGCAATGGTATATGAAGGAGTCAGGTTTCTCGTACAAAAGGAGGAAGCGGCATTTGCACAGTGGGAGGAAACCACATGGACAGCACATAGACACACTCTTACCCTGTTTAGCAAAAGTAAATAAATGCTCCTGTTTCAGAGCTTTCATGGCACAATATATATAAACATATGTATAGATACATGTTTCACTGTGGATGACCACTATTTTTTTAAATGGATGGATATTAAAGGTAACTTTATTAGATTCAGCTTCCTCACCAGTAAAGGGACAATAATATCTGCCTCTTTGTGTGGCTGTAGGTTTTAGCACCATTACAAGCACATATTTGGTGTGTCCGCCTACAATGGTTACTCAATAATACTATTATTAATATTAGCAGCTGCTCTCTCATAACAAGCATGAGCCTCTCCAGTTACCCTTTTCTAGTATCATTTAAGCTACTTTCTTTGACTGCAGTGGAACTTGAGTTTATGAGTTTTGGCTAAAGCCAAAGTTAAAAAAGAAAGAAAGAAAGAAAGCCATTTTCACTCTTGTTAAGAAATGCTATTGTTATTGCAGTTGCTTTTGAAACACACTTTTATACACACGCACACCACACACACACACACACACACACACACAACACACACACACACATACCCCTCAGGGCAGAGATTTTCAGTTGCAGGTGAGAGAGCAGGGAAATCTCTTTTCAGAGATACTTGGCAAGCCCTTCTTTTAGCTTTCTGAACATTTATCCTGCTTTTGTCCCTCCCGTCTTAACTACACTCCAACTTGCCTTTTTATCTCCCTTTGGTTTTAACAAAAATGTGTTCAACAGACAGACCTTCATTGGCCCACCCTTCCTATATTAGGCCTGACCATGCTTAAAACAGATACCTAGGACCCAGTTCTTTGTATTCATGATTTGGGAGATTTATTAACTAATAAATTATATATTTATTTTGTGATTATTGGATTGTCATGTTATTTTCAGCAAGAATCTTTTTCTTTTGTTCATAAATTATTCACTTCCTCTCACATATTCAATAAATAGCTCAAGTATGGTTTGCTGGGTAAGATTATCTAGAGACTGTTAATTTATGAGTGTTTTATGTGGCTTAGGAGAAAATGTCAATATTTTAAGTGGATATCAATCTTAGTCTAGAACCTCAGGGATTACAAATGTAACTTTTAGTTTTCTAGTAATGAACTTAATTTATAAAATGAACTTTATTACATTATGTAGTAGAATAACATCACCTAATTAACAATGAAAATCTTAATCCATTATGTGTTTCCCCCAGTCAGTATAGGTCTCCTTCACCCCATAGAAGGTCCTATGCTCTGGGACACAGGTACTGACCCACTTGGAGGGTGAGCTCATAAGTCCTTTGGTGGTAGTCACCTTACCCCACTGGCATCTGCGGAGTCATCTCCATCCTCATCGAGTCTCACAGAGTTAGCCATGCAAAGCATTGCTGGGGCCTCCTTCTCCCAATCCCAAGACTTCTCTAGACCTGGTTGTCCATACTATATCCACATCCTTCTTGGGCACACCTGAAACAGAAGGTAACTCACATACTGGTACATAAAAACCTAACGAAGCTTTCTCAGACCCCTTTGACCAAAGAGCTCTTGCTACTATTACTATGCTGCTACTTCTGAACTATTCCAGATGCCAGTATGCAATGAAGCTTCTCAACTCCTCTACTTATAGAAAATGAAGCTACATTAACAGTATCAGTTAGAAGGGTTTGATGGCTAAAGACTCATAGAACTCAAAAAAAAAACTCGCACATGTAGTCTATTTCAGGAAAAGGATATAGTATAGAGCAGCATTAAGGTAAGGGTTTGTATCACAGATAAAGGCTGCCTCGTAGGAAGGGGTCCAAAGCCGCCAGCTGTGGGCTACAGTTGTCCTCCTGTAGGGCTATTACAGGCAAATTTTCCCTCTCAGATCAGGGCCATTATATGTCTACGAAATACCTCAGAACCAGATCCCCAAACAGGGTCTCATCTAAAGTTTCTGATGGTCATCTAGGAATATTCTACCTATTCATCCCCAATGGCAGACTGCTCCAGAGATATCACAGCGATCAGGTACAATCATAGATCTCACTGTTATTCAATAAAAAAATGCTCACTAGCTGATACGAACCATCTCCAAACTCCAGAGACCTATGACTACCAGTCAACACCATTAATCAGTATATTTTATGCCTTAATCAGGGTCAGTGTCCTGCAGGTAATTTAGCAAACAGTGCGGGCCAATTCCAGGGTACTGAAATTAAACTCAGTACAGTCTGGATTTATTTGAGGGAAGTCCTACATATGCTCACACCTAGATTATTTCTCTCCTTCTATCCTCCAACAACAGCTTAAAAATATTTAAATCGTCTGGGATTATGTCATTCTTCTGGCAGGAAAATATGCCACACTCAAATGGAGCAATTAAGGGAAGTTTAATAAAGAGACTATTTTCAAATGGTGGTTGGTTCAACCAACATAGGATGTCGCTCTTCCCCAGAGCTAGAAACAGTGGTGAATTTTAGCAGCTTTAGATCAGAGGAGCAGAAGATGTTATGGTTTTTATAAGATGGAAAAAGTAACTGTATGGAAAAGGTGTCTGATAGTAAGGTCAAGAGCTGTAAACTTCAGAGAAGGGAGTTAAGCTATAATTACTAGTACAAAAGCTGAATTATTGGGTGTGATGACTAATATGTTGTGTGAGCTTGTCTAGGCCATGGTACCCAGATATATGGTCATTGTTCTAGATGTTTCTGTGAGGGTATACTTTTAGATGAGATTAACATTTAAATCAGTAGACTTTGAGTAATTTGGTTTGGCATTATCCAATCAGTTGAAGGCCTTAATAGAAAAAAGACAGACCTCTGCTGAGGAAGAGGGAATTCTTGCAGCAGACTCCCTTTGGACTTGAACTGCATCAGCAACTTTTCCCTGGGCTTCCAGCTTGACAGGCTCTCCTGCAGATTTTGGACTTTTCAGCCTCTAGAATCATGTGAACCAATTCCTTACAATAAATCTCTCTTTTATTCTACCTCTCTTGCAGAATTATCATATAACCCAGAAACTCTACTCTTAAATATATACCCCAAAAATTGAAAACAGGAAATTAAACAGATGCTTTTATGCCAATGTCCACTGCAGCATTATTCACAATAGACAGTATGTGGAAACAACCTAATGTAAATTAACAGACAAATGGATAAAAAAAATTCAGGCATGCCTTGGAGATATCACAATAAAGTGAATACCACAATAAAGTGAGTCAAATGATATTTTTTTCAATTTCCAGTGCATATAAAAGTTATGTTTACACTATAGTCTCTTAAGTGTGTAATAGAAGTATATCTTTAAAAAGTATGTATCTTAATTAAAAAATATTTATTGCTAAAATGTTAATCATCATCTGAGCTTTTGGAATTCATATTCATTGGAAATCACCATAAGAAATATAATAATAATAATAATGAAAAAGCTTGAAATATTGTGAGTTACCAAAATGTGACACAGAGACATGAGGAAGATCATGTTGGAAAAATGTCACCTATAGACTTGCTCATGAAGGGTTGCCACAAACCTTTAATTTTTAAAACAAAACAAAAACCAGTATATGCAAAGCACAATAAAACAAGGGTATATATAGATACACACACACACACACACACACACACACACACACACACACTATGGAATATTATTCAGCCATAAAAAGGAATGAAGTTCTGATACAAGGATGAACCTTGAAGACATTACAGTAAGTGAAATAATCTAGACACAAAAATGCAAATACTGTGATTCCTCAAAACTGTCAAGTTCATGAAAAATAAGGAAGGACTGAGAAATTGTCATAGATCACAGGAGACAGAAGAGACATGAAAATTTAAATGCAGGTGGGATCCTGGGTGGGATGCTGGAACAGAAAGAAGACACTAATGGAAAAAACACTGAAATCCAAATAAAATCTGGAGCTCAGTAAACAGTACCAATGTTGGTTTCTTAGTCTTGACAACTGTATTATGGTAATGTATGATGCTCACATTAAAGGAAACCAGTATGGGGTATCTCGGGACTTTCTGCACCATCTTTGCAATATTTTTGTAAAAATAAAGTTGGATGGCCAATTTCAATTTTGCCCATTTTTTTTGTAAAAACAAATATTCTAAAATTAAAAGTTTATAAAAATATGTAGGGAAAAAATAACCAAATGTTGAGGCCAAATTCAAAACAAACGCTAAATAAAAATGCAAACCAAAAACAAACATGAAGCATCAAACCAAGAGATTAATTCTTTAATTGCTAGCTGGTAGAAAGCCTCTCTTTGAAATTAGGAAAATCTTATTCTATAGACCTGTGGTCAGGGGCATTTGCTGTTCATCTTCCCACCTGGTGACAACAAAGGAATAAACTTTCTGAAACCTGAAAAGGGCTTATACATGGACTTGTATCTCATACAGATATCACAATAAAGACAGACCCTATATATATATATATATATATATATACATTTTTTTTGCTTTTTGTCTTTTGCTAGAAAAAGTCTCAGCACTTTATGTGCATTACCTCATTTAATCCATTTAACAGCGCTGCACAGTAGACAGTGTTATCATCCCCATTTTACAGCTAAATCAGGGCACTGAGATTAATACCTTGTCTCAGATTCCTCTTACAGGACACTGCAGAGCTGGAATCCACACTCAGGAAACCTGGCACCGGCGTTCATTATCTTAATTGCTAAATTATAATGTCCCTGTACAATTAAGTGTATGGCAATGGATGTAGCCAATTTTGCCATCAAATTCTTAACCTCTCTCATATAGAGTTTCTAGGCATCCTGAAATTCAACTTAAAGTACTTTTTATTTCCCCACGTTTTCCTGTAAAATCAGGCTTCTTTGTCATTTTCATGCTGAATTTTCTCTCCTACAGAAGTCTCTGCTAGATCCTTTTTCTTAATCCATTCTGTTCCCTCTGCAAACTGAATTGTAACTATGATTATATGACTGCATTACACAAAAGTTTAAATAGTTTTTATCCATCAAGTGTTGAGTTTTGAAAATATAATGCCTTTACCAGTATGTTCTCAGCTTTCTTTTCCGGGTCCACCATCACCCATTGCTCCTGTCCCAGGGCCTCTAGGCAAATGTCCCGACAAACTTTTTATTCATCAGTTCTTACGCGTTTCATTCTTTCATGCTTCTCAGTCTTAGCTCTCTTCTTTCTCCTTTCTTCAATGCTTTTCTAGTAATAACCCTTCCCTTTTCTCTAGAAATTGTCACTTACTTTTTTAACACGTGTACCCAAAATCACTGTATAAAGTCCTCTTTTACTTTTCCAAATAAGTTCATTTCTTCTCATTTGATCTCACTGTATTAGTCACACTTAATATGCACTATTAAATATTTCTAATATTCAAAATGCCCACATAATAATATGAAACTCCATGATCTGTCAACCCATTATAAGAAACAAAATATTATCAGTATAGTAGAAGTTACCTTTTTCTTAGAGGTAGCCATTATTTTAGTATTTGTTGTTCTTATTCACATCTTTATATATCTTTACTGCATTTTTATATCCCTAACAATATATATTATTTGCATGTTTTAAATTTTTATGTTAATCTTCTCTCTAAATATGTATGTATACAAACACAAGTGTGTGTTGTTTGTGTGTGTGTTTTGCTTTCTTCTACAAGGGAAAAGGATTCAATATATTTGTGATATATATTCATGAGAAAATTTGTGGTATCTTTGCATGGTATACATGTAACATATTTGATTGTTATCCTGATAATAGATACTAATTTTGGATGTTTCTAATTTATTTTTGCTGTTACAAAGGTGTTGCTTCAATATACTTCAGTATTCATATATATGTGATGTATTTTCTGTAGGTTGTGTACCAAAAAGGGGAATTGCTGGGATCTAGGATATATATAGTTTAATTCCATTTTTAAATACTGACAAATTGTTTTCCAAGGTGGTGTTTGTTCCAATTATACCCAACTAGCTAGCTGTGCACAAAATTCCTAAAGCTTTGTAAGTTTTCATCATTTGGTATTGCTAGACATTTTATTTTTTCATAATTTAAGGGTTGTAACATGGCATCTCACTGAGCTTTTATTTTCCACTAACACCATATACTCTTGGTCATTTCATCTTTTTCTTCTATAAATTGCCCATTCATTTTTTTCTTTTGGTCTTCAATGGATTATTTCTCTTTCTCTTAATATTTTTGGAATATTTTAAAAGTATATTCTTACATTAATATATTACATGTTCTGCAAGTTATTTCTCTAAGCTATTGACTATCATTTCCTTTTTAAATGGTCTTTGGTACCCATTTGTTTTTTTCTTAAAAATGATGTAATCAGATCTATTATTCTGTTTTTACCTTACAGTTTAGGATTTTCTGTTTAAGTCTTTCTCTACCCTAAGGTGCCACATATTTTTCTTTCTTTTAATAACTCTCATCAGATCATGTTGCTGTGATTAGTTTACAAGACCATCTTTTCTGTAGCCTGTGATATCCTCAAGGGCAGAGTCTATGTATTATTTATTTTTCTACCCTGGAATTTTATGATGCTCAGTGAATGTTTGATAACTAAAAGCCATGAGCACCTTATAGGTCCTAGGGCAGGCTTTTGATATCTCTCTCATGTGATAACCACTACACTAAGTTCTTACAATTTTGTCACCAATCAGGGCACAGATTCTTATTGTGTCTTTGATTTTGGTATTTGGTTTAAAAGGTTAAATCAAAAGATATCCTACAGAGCAGGAGCATGACATATTTACTAGAAGTGGTATACCTGGCTTTGTCTCCTTAGCTTAATTATAGCAATTTTAAGTAGTGGAATCCTGCTTTGGAAAATACTTTTTAGAAGTCTAAGTTTATTTTTGTGTTCTTATGTATATGACAGTTCACTTGGTGGACCTGTTTTCCCTTCTTTGCTTTGACTGTTGCTCAAAACAAATTACATGTTAGCTGATCTTACATTTAGATTTTAAAATAATGCTGTAGTTTAAATGGAATTTGTTCTAAATTATTTTGAGCTTCATATGAACAAATTGTCCAGTATTTTTCTTTCTATGCCAACTATTATACTTAACATTTACTGGACTTCTAGAATGTACTGGACAGTCTGAATAATATAAATGATATATGGCATATAGCAGAGATATTCACATTATAGAATTTAGAATGTAAAGTTGTTCACATTACTACTTACAAGGCAATGCAACTGCTGTGATCTTTGTCTTTATTTGGGAGGTATTTGGAAAATTCTATTCTCACTTCTCTCAGATAAAATATGACTTTCCAAAACAAAAAGACTCAAATGGTTGGCTTTTGAATTTTGAAAGCTAAAGTCTAGGCATATGTAAAAACATTGGATCAGTAAATGATGACAGAATTAGTTTTTCCTAACTTGACTAATAGCTCAAATTATTTTGACAAGGAGGAAGGAGAATATAATACAATTAGGGTGATAGAATAGATGACAGCATAGACATCTGACTGAAGGCCTGTGACTTGCAGGGCACTCTGGAGTGAGTCTGAAGAGCCCATAACACTGTGACATAATTAAGGAATTCAGACTTAATTATACCATGAGGAACACCAAGGCATTGAGGAATGTTAAATATGGGAGTAGCAGGATTTGATTGGCATTCCACTATCATTAATATGAACGAAGATTGAAAGAAAAAGGAGGGAGAGGTTAAAACTAGGGTAACTTAGAAGTCTAATGCCAAGTCTTAAGGAGAAATGGAATCTGAATACTTGGCAAACATTGGGAAAAGGGAAGAATAAAAAATCGAGAGTGGTTTTTCCAAATGAATGCAGGGGTTACAATATGCATACCAACAGCTAAGCAGTGGTGGCCTGTCAATGTTTAGCACCAGCACTCTGGGACAGGGGTCAGGGTGCAGGAGGGCCCTGCTTTGCAGTTTGTCAATTTTTGTGATGTAACTATTCCCAGTATGGCCAGCTTCAACCTACCAATGAAATGTCACTCAATAGTAATTGGGAAGAGATGTGAAAAAACTTCTCACAGACCAGTATGGGGCAGAGCGAGGGTACCACTAGAATTTTTCTACATGTGTTAATTTAATTGAATCCTCATAATGTGTCCCTTTAAAGGAGGGCTTCTTAACCTCAGTACTATTCACATTTTTAACTAGATAATTCTTTGCTATGGGGACGCTGTCCTGTGAATTGCACAGTGTTAAGTGTCATCCATGGACTCTAACCCCTGGATGCCAGTAGTACAGTCCCCACACCAGTTGTGCAAACAAAAATGTTTCTTGTCAAAGTCATTTGTTTTCTGAGGAAAAAAATTCAACTCCAGTGGACTATCACTGCTTTACGGCTTATCCTATAATTTTTTTCTTCTTTTCCTTCTTTTCCTCTTCCTAATGCCTTATTTTCTTCTACCATTTTTTATTTTTGCAAATGAAGACATTTAAACTTAGAAACAGCATACTTATTAACTGGTAGATTCACTATAAATACAGATTTATTATAAATTATAAATTCATTATAAATATAGAAGCAGAGAGGTAGATGGAGAGACAGGAGGATAGGTGGAGCTAGAGACAGACATAGACATAGATATGCCATCCCAGTGCTATAATTATTGGATGACAAAGTATTAAGAATAAAGCTGTCCTTACCTTGATGCACATTTTGTATGGGCAGTAATTTTATCTTTGGTTTAACAAAGAGTTTCTGCATATAGTAATGAGAAAACGAAATGGAGGAAAGGGGAGAGGTGGAGGAAAGAGAAATAAAAAAGAAATGGCTTAGGAAACTCATCTATTGCAGTGTTATTATTTTTCAAAATTATCAGAATACATTTATAAGTCAGGAGCAAAATCACCATAATTCTAAAGGGGAATGATTATCAGAATCAATTTATAAATTACTCTAAACACATGAGTCAATACATGGTTTAACTGTCAATAAATAGAAAAAGTCTAAAGAAAATGAGTATAAATAACATTGTTTCATAGGTCCCTTTCAGTTTTTACTTTTAATATCTATTGTGCCTTGATTGATAAAGATGATTAAATACAATACTCCCTAATTTCTCCAATAATTTAAGGGGAATTTGGACTGAAAGTACAAATACCTAGTCCAGATGTAAAATAATCTCCCACACCCCTCATCTACTGATATCATCTCCATTAAACATAACATTTCAAAAAGTTTTGTTATTTTTTAAAATATTTGAACAAGAGGTGTTTTAGCTCATTTTAAGGTGAAAATTATTGAACGTATTTTGTATAGCCTTTCCTCTCTTTTTAACATATTGTCATATTTGAACACTGCAGTATTCTGGGCCCAGTGTTAGGCAGAGCAGAGTTTTAATCCAATTCATAAAATAAAGAAACTGAGACTCAGAACGTCTTCCACTCTGCTACAGTACGCAACAGGAGGTAGCTGTCCGAGACTGTAGGGATGTGATCCTCCTGTGTTTGTGACATAACCACGCTAGCTTTACATTAACAAAATTCCTTTTATTTCATCTATGGTATAATTAAGCTATCTGTGAATCCAGCAGGTGTCCTTTCATTTTTCCCTAGTAGTTGTAACCCATATAATGAGGATGTCATGTTTGCAGATTTCATACTTTGTAAAAAGTTGAATTCAACTATGCTTTCCACTTATATTTACTAACCTCTGATATATGTGATAATAATGTTCAAAAGTTGTGAGTTTTCAATCATTGAATTATTTTTCCCTTGTTTTTATTTTTCAATACTCATCCAGAAAATATCAAGTGCTGAGTAAATGCCAGATTGTTTTCTAGGCATAGGGGATACACTGGAGAATAAGGCGTAATCCTCTCCTTTTCATGGCAGTGCTGGAAAAGCAATAACTAAGTAAGCAGATAAAATATGATATATTTTAAAACAGTGAGAAATATTCTGAAGGAAAGTAAGGGAGGATAAAGTAGTAAGGTATTTTAATCTGAGGTCCAAAGTGATATAAAATGATGTAAAATAACCCCTACAATTTGGGAGTTAACATTTTTGATATCATTGATTCAATTATGACCGCCTTTATTTGTAAAGTTCTACCCTCCACCCACTTAACTAGTTAACTAAATTGACCATTCTTAGTTTGTAAACTACATTTTCCTTTTACTATGTAACTTATATTGGTGTCCTTAATATTAATAGTCTTTATTTTGAAGTCTAAATCTCTACTACTTGGATCATAGCCCACAGACTTATAATTTTAAAAATAGGAAGAAATCTAAACATAGAATTTTAAAGTAGAACAGGATTAAGGAATCACATTTTTCTGATCAAGACAATTTAGACCTAAAGAAGTGAACCAAATTTCTCAGAATCTAAGGAGATTTGAAAACCAAGCTTTCTTATTTCACATTTTATTATTCTTTTTTATTCATCTTGTGATTTGATATACTTTACATATTACTCTAACAGGCTATCATCTACGTGATAGTATTTTAAGGGAAAGTATTAAGGACTCCCTATACCCTCAAAAATCACCTCACATGCTGTATGATGCCTAAGAGCCCCCAATTCATGAACAATTCATAAATATTCCTTCTAAACTCCGAAAAGCCCTAGAAAGTGTGATACAGAAAACATTATTTGTAATTCACCCATTAATTGTGAGTTAAGTTATCACATGCTTTCTGAGATCAGGATTTAATAGTGTGGAAAAATGAGGGGTCTTACCACCAAAGTGATAAGGAATGATGGACAGCCTCATGGAAAATTCAAAAAAAACAGATGTTACCAAATTTCACAATTTGGCTAAATAAATAGAACCATGGGAGTAGAGAAGTTCTACAAGCACAAAATTGTTTTCCATATGGAGGAAAGGTGGAGGTCATATCCTATAAAACATCCTTACCTCCTGGTTCTGGCTCAAACACTCCCCATCTACTGTCTGAATTATTTCTTTAGTGTCTCATTTGGTTGGGCTGTCACCACACTGTTCAGTCTAGCCTGCTGAATGGATACCAGGCTACCATTCTCAAGTTCAGATCTAACTGAGGATCACATTCTCCTCAGAAATCTAACTTGCCCCTCCTTCTTTTATCTACTGAAAAATGTTCAAAAATGTTAACTAGTCAAGATTCTCTCCAATCTAACCCTGCCTGTCCTCTCTTTCTCTTTACACCTTGTACCATATTTATTTCTGTAACCCTCAAAAAATATGCACTTTAAATACATTTTCAGGAAAATCTTTAGAAATAATTTTTTATTGAACAACAGTGATCATATTAAGGGGTAAATTATTCAAATAAATAATAAATGAAAAGAATTATATAAGATGGTAAGCAATTGGTTGAATAGTTTCTAATTATGTCTAATATAAAATGATATCTTCATAACATGGATTTCTATAGAATCATATCATATTGACAATGTAGAAGCATCATTATGTTAGAGTAAAATATTTCGCATCACAGATGTGTTTCTGCCTCTAAGAAGTTCCTGGTCATCAAATTCCAAAATAAAATCTGGGATTTTATTTAACCCTACCGCTCAGGTGGCTTAAACCGCAGGCGGCGGTCACCGTCTCCCCCCTGATCCCCTTGTCTGCTCGGCAAGTGAATTTTAAAGTTGAGAACTTTTAGTTAATGTACAGAGAACTTAGCCACCTTGAATCGAGGAATTAAATGGGGAAACATTAATTTGTATTAAAGGCAGGAAAAAAGTGATCCTATAATGTAGGCTTTGTTTATAAAATTATAAAAGACTCAAGATGATTCAGAGAAGCAAAATGCATGGATGGAGACAGTATGATTAGGGGGTTAAAGAGGTGACCTAATAATGAATTAGGATATATAATAATGAACAGGATAACTTTGTTATTCTGGGAACTGCCACTAATGACTGACAAAATAAATAAATAAATAAATAAATAAATATATATATATATATATATATATTAGAAAAAAATATAGGCAAAAATCTCTTGGATATAAACATGAGTAACTTCTTCATGAACATGTCTCCCTGGGCAAGATAAACAAAAGCAAAAATGAATGAATGGGACTATATCAAACTAAAAAGCTTCTGTACAGCAAGGGATACCATCAGTAGAACAAAAAGATTTCCTACAGTATGGGAGAATAGATTCATAAATGACATATACGACAAGGGGTTGACATCCAAATTATATAAAAAGCTCATGCACCTCAACAAATAAAAAGCAAATAAGCCAATTAAAAAATGGGCAGAGCTGCTAAACAGACACTTCTCCAAAGAAGAAATTCATATGACCAACAGGCACATGAAAAGATGCTCCACATCACTAATCATCAGGGAAATGCAAATTAAAACCACAATGAGATATCACCTCACACCAGTTAGGATGGCCAACATCCAAAACACAAACAACAACAAATGTTGGCAAGGATGTGGAGAAAAGGGAACCCTCCTACACTGCTGGTGGGAATGTAAATTAGTTCAACCATTGTGGAAAGCAGTATGGAGATTTCTCAAAAAACTCAAAATAGAAATACCATTTGACCCAGGAATTCCACTCCTAGGAATTTACCCTAAGAATGCAGCAGCCCAGTTTGAAAAAAACATATGCACCCCTATGTTTACTGCAGCACTATTTACAATAGCCAAGAAATGGAAGCAACCTAAATGTCCATCAGTAGATGAATGGATTAAGAAGATGTGGTACATATACACAATGGAATATTATTCAGCCATAAGAAGAAAACAAATCCTATCATGTGCAACAACATGGATGGAGCTAGAGGGTATTATGCTCAGTGAAATAAGCCAAGCCAAAAAAGACAAGTATCAAATGATTTCACTCATACGTGGAATATAAGAAAAAAGAAAAAAACTGAAGGAATAAAACAGCAGCAGACTCACAGAACCCAAGAATGGACTAACAGTTACCAAAGGGAAAGGGACTTGGGAAGATGGGTGGGAAGGGTGGGATAAGGGGGAAAAAGCGTTATTACAATTAGCACACATAATGTAGCGGGGTTGGGAGTGGGGTGGGGGGATACGGTGAAGGCAGTATAACACAGAGAAGACAAGTAGTGATTCTATAACATCCTTCTATGCTGATGGGCAGTGACTGCAATAGGGTATATGGTGGGGACTTGATAATAGGGGGAGTCTAGTAACCATAATGTTGCTCATGTAATTGTATATTAATAATAGCAAAACACATATATATATATTGTGTAGTGAGTGCCAACAAATTAATAGGTTATTAACCCTATAGTGTATAAAAGTAATATACACTCTGGAGAAAGAGAAGGAGATAGTAGAATTTGAATTTCACCTTTATATTTAACTCTTAGCTAGAATATCAAAACATAAGAAAAACACATAAGAGAAACCCTTTGAAACTGATCAATGCTTCCATAAATTTCAGGTTGCACTGCCCAAGATATACACATTAATTAATATTTTCAGTTCAAAAGAATCATAGTTCAAATAATATCCTTACCATTTGTGTTTTCCTAATAATAAGTGACACATTTTATACTTGAATTCTTTACATTCATTTGAGTCTGCCAGCATATTATAAATGACATTCATACATTTTACTATTTATGGAATTAATCTCAGTTGCAACACAGATAAATCTTTACTTCTTACTTAAAGAGCAGAATTGCGAGTTTGCACAGGTAAAAAAAAAAGTCCCAGGGGCCCTATCTTAGCCTGAGTCCCACGCATAATAGAGGCAAAAGTATGTGCTAACAGCTAACTGAGTGGTAGAATTCCAAGGAAGCAAGAGTGAGAGATCAAAGAGATGTAAAGCCAGGAAGGATGGAGAACAAGTACAAGGGTGTGTTTTCCTAGTCTATCCACAGTTGCCAGACAAGCTCAGCTGATTGCTCTGTTTCATAAGGCACCATCAGAGCAGGCACATGAATTACTGTGTCTGAGAACAGCCCATGGTGGGGTCAGTCAGTGGTAGAGAAGCATTTGTCTCATTTCTGCCTACACACACATGCTTCCTCTTCCACCTTCCCCTTCCATTCCTCTTTATTAAAGTTGGTGTTCACTCCCTTGCACTTTTACGTGTTCCTGTCACCAGGCCCCTCCGGGTGACTGATGCAGAAGCCAGCACCAGCTGAGCACTGTCTGCCATTCCAGAGACATCTCAGTTTGCACCTCTTCATTAGTTTGGGCTGCCCACCAGGCCTAGGGACCCTTACAGATAACAGGGGCAGCTACCTAGCTCCACAGACTTCTGCTAGAGCCCTTTCAAGATCCAGAGACACACATGAACTGATTTCTGTAGAGACCCTAACTTTTCCTTCCATTTCCTTAGGCCTCCTATAAACAGAACAATGGTAACTGTATTAGTCAAGGTTATCCAGAGAAAGAGAACCAGTGGAATGTATATATATACATTATAAGAGAGATTTATTTTTTTTTGGCCACATAATTGTGGGGACTGACAAGTTCAAACTCCTTGGAGCAGGCTGGAGACCCATGGCAGTTAATATTGCAGCTGCAGTCCAAAGGCAATCTGCTGGTAGAATTTCTTCTTTCTCTGGGGGCTTCAGTTTTTTCTCTGAAGGCCTTCAACTGACTGGATGAGGCCCACTCACACTGCAGAGGGTAATCTGCTTTACTCAATCCTACTGATTTAAGTATTAATCACATCTCAAAAAGATACAAATCACAGCAACATCTAGGCTGGAGTTTGATCAAAAACTGGGTACTAAGGCCTAGCCAGTTGACACAAAATTACCCATCATGCTCACCTTACCTTAAATGTACAAAATATATATACAGTGTATATGTGTAAATATATGAATCTTATCTATAAATATATGAAATATGTGTCTGTATGGAAGGGTGTATGTGGGTTGTGTGTTTGTATGTATGCACATATATTTTTTTTTCTTTCACGTTTAAATGATGATCATAAAAGTCTTGCTGAGGGTTCTTCCAGATACCTTCATGATTTGCAGTCAAACTTCAAAATCAAATGCAAAATCGTTTCTCATCTTATTTCACATTGTCCTCCAGATCTTATGTTTTTTTCCCTTTATCTTTGTTTTGTGTATGAGGCTGGATATTGTTCTTGGTTCCTCTCCTCAATCCTTTCAACCTTAAACATTCTTTCTCACCATTCTGTGCTTTGGAAGAAGCAGTTTTAGATAATTACTCCAATGATCTAAACTCTCCTATCTTTGTCTTATCAGTCTAACTAGTCCTCCAAAGATTAATTTAAAAGCAATACAAATTTCCTATATTAAGATGGTAAACTAAAACATCATACCTACTCTTCTTTCAAGTCATTTTGAACACAGAGAAAAAGAAACACAAATAACAACTTTGATAAAACTAAGGGACAATTGTACGCCTAGACTACTGTGCATGAAGACTGAAAGGAATTGGAAGAATGGTAAATGATTTTGTAGAAATGAGCAGAGTAAACTTTGTGTATGCTGAAGAAAATACTCCTGAGCAGTAGGTTAATAAAACTCATGTAGCTCTTCAAAGTCTCAGAAGTTGGAAAGACGTGTAACAAAAAGGATGTGTTGAGGGGTGAGGGAGAAAGGGCTGAAAAACAGAGGAAGTGTGTGCACATCTGTATAAAGAGCAGTTAGACTTAAAGTCCAACTTTATGCACGTCTGAAGGAAACAAGTATATTCCCAGGTCAGAAGACTTGGAAAGCCTGTCACAGAGGAGGATTGGAAAAATGTTCAAATGAAAATATTTGCACACTGCCCGTGTGCCCCAATCAGTCCCAGAACTCTAGGTGACAGGCACTGACAGGCAATAGCATCATTTTCTGGAAAATTTTAACTGACTGGGGGATGTGATAGAGAAAATACCACAAATCCTTTTTAAATGTAAAATGGAGGACTCCCAATTACTCAAAACGCCATTTAAAAAACCTGGAAATTGATTTTAAAAAATTCACACTGCTTTAGCAATCAAAATCACAAATTCAATTTTAGATTAAGATTGTGTCAACTATCGAACTCAGCCTGTCAGAAAAACAAAGGGGAAGAAATTATACAGTTTAACTCCCTGGCAAGTCTCCTTTGCCTACCTTTTTTTTTAGAACTAATTTTATTTTGAAACAATTATGCTGACTTGGCCTGATAATACAAACAATCAGGTTTATGGTGCCACTGGCAGGTGAGCATGGGCTGAGTAGGATCTTCCAAGACATTCCAATCAACTCTTAAGGGCTTCATTCAATTATAACGCATAAAGAAGAATCAGCAGACATTTGCAGAGAATTCCCAAGATGAAAAGCAAAGAACCCAATGAGAATTAAAGGGATTTAGGAAAAGCAGAGAAAATTCAATGAGCGGAAGAAAACTTTTAAAGGGGTCGTAATTAATTTCATGAGGATGGGAAACAGAAGAGGATGCATAACAGGGAGAACAGAATGAGGCGTGCACACACTCACGCAACATTTACAGCACATTATTTAAATGCTGAAATATAAAGAATCAGTAAAGGTGTTAGAAGATAAAAATTAAAGAAATTTACTAGACTGATTGCCTGAGTAAAAGTAAGGAAAGTTTCAGACTACAGCTGAACAGCAGCCCTATAGAGAACATTTCAAATTGCAACAAAAGCATGTAGGGTGCCAGTGCTTCAGAAAAGAGTAGTTAAAATGGGCAAATTTCCTAAATATCTTTTGATGAATGAAATTAGATATAATGGTAGATTTCACAATGTTATTAGACAGGGATATCTTAATAATGGGTTTAAAGAAAACTAAGCACACAAAAAAGAATCATCGATGCCAAGGATAATAGAAGTTGCATGTGGAAGGAAATTTAATCATAGTACACTTCCTAGACTAGCAGTGAGAAATTTTTAATAAAGACATACGATATATATTATTTACAAAGAACATACAAGTACTGAACCAAGACATTGTAACTGAACTATTTTGGAAGTATGGTTAGAAGGCAGGGTGATGTAAGGAAATAGAAAAATTCATACACTGTAATTGGAAGTCAATCTAAAATAAATGAATCAAGGGAGCAATTTGTGCATATTTTTGGTAAAACTATCAAGGAAAACTACCAGAAAAAATAGATATTGGTTAAAAGTGATTGCCTCTGTGGAATGGGGAAGTGATGGAAAGGAGAGAGTGACAGAGGGGGACTACATATTTTTTAATTGTTTTGTTATTTCTTATATTTCAGCACATTTTGTACTTATTCATCCCTTTTGGATAAAAACTAAAGAGGAAAATATCATATACTTTTTGAATGACAGTCATATATTTCTTGCATGCATGCTCTGTGCGCATATTTTGATAAACTGAAAAAATTAAATACTGATGTTTTCATATAATATGATAATCCAAACAATTTGATGTTATTACAAATTAAGTATGAAGATTATCTGTATTTGTTAAAGTACGATTGTTTCAAATAAATAATCCATATTTTATCTATTTGACTCCATTGGTCTGTTAGTTTCCTTGTGTAATATTTTGAGTTCAGAAATGACAAGATGAAAACAAACATCTAATGGTCATTTTCTCAAAATACACTTTTAGAGTTGGAAATATTAAAACGAATTTTAATGCTTGAGTATGCAGTCCCAAAGCACTTTCCAAACTCACATATCCCAGCATCAGAAATGTGTATGAGTGCTTATTTCATTGCAACCTCTCCACTTTTTTCTTGACATTCCTAAAATAGTTCCTAAACTGGAAATCTCCAATTCTTCCCTCCTCCCCCATTTCAGGGATTGGTAGAAGAAAGGCAGATTTCCCCAAGTAAGTGTTAAATCAAAGTATATTTGGTTATTATCATTTTCCCAAGATTGTTTCCTTATACAGAATATGCCCTTATTCCTAGTTCTATTTCTTCAACCTAATTAAATGAAATATGAATTATAAATTCATCAAGACAGTTGTGGATAAGAATGAAGGGCCAAAATTGGACAATCAGGGGAAACAAAATCATCTATCCCCTTTTTAGCCAATATGAATATGACATTTTAATTTTTAGAAAAGGAAGCAGAAGGACTTAGAATCAAAACCAGTTTTAAAACTGGCCACTAGGGTTAGGAAAAGGGTGGAGGAAGAAAGGTGTCTGAGGCTACAAAAGGGTGGAAATATTCCGTTATTTAACTGCGGTGCTGGTTCTGGGAATCTATACATGTGATAAAACTACACAGAAATTACATAAAATTACATGTATGCAAAATAGACATAAATGTACTCAAATGATTGTGTGTAAAACTAGTGAAATCTGAGTAAATTTTATGGGTTGCATGCATCAATGTCAATTTCCTAGTTGTGATTTAATACTATTATTATACAAGATGTTACCACTGGGGAGACAGGCATCCAGGATTTCTGGATCTCTGATGATGATTTCTTACAACTGCAATATAAAACTCAAAATTTGAGACTTTTTTCTTTTTTGTAATGAACACTTAATCCTTTTACAAAACATAGAAAGAGATTTGAGGTCTACTTTTACAAGTCCTATGGTTGGGTTCACTGATTTCAAGACACTATGGGTAAATATTAGTCAAGTTTTAATAAAAATTTTATCTTTTGCAAATGGTGGGATTTGTTCTTTCTTATGGCTGAATAGTATTCCATTGTGTAAATGTCCCACATCTTCTTTATCCATTCATCTACTGATGGACATTTAGGTTGCTTCCATATCTTGGCTATTGGATGGAGCTAGAGGGTATTATGCTCAGTGAAATAAGTCAGGCAGAGAAAGACAAATACCAAATGATTTCCCTCATTTGTGGAGTATAACAATGAAGAAAAACTGAAGGAACAAAATAGCAGCATACTCACAGACTCCAAGAAGGGACTAGTGGTTACCAAAGGGGAGGGGTTAGGGAGGGTGGATGGGAAGGGAGGGAGAAGGTGGTTGTTGGGTATCATTATTGGTGCACATGGTGTGTATGGGGTCATGGGGAAGACAGTGTAGCTCAGAGAAGACAAATAGGGACTCTGTGGCATCTTGCTACACTGATGGACAGTGATTGCAATGGGATATGGGGGGGACTCAATAATAAGAGTGAATGTAGTGACCACATTGTTTTTCTTGTGAAACCTTCATAAGAGTCTATATTAATGACACCTTAATAAAAAATAAAAAATAAAATAAAATAAATTGCATTATCCCCCTTCTGGAAGAAAATTTTTTTTTATCTTTTATAACTCTAAAAACATATATATTTATTATTTAAGTCAATAAAACAAAATCAATGTTATAGCCTGATAAAATTCTTTCATTACAAACTCTTCAAAAAGGTCTACTTAAGTAATTTTTTCCCACTGTGATCAAACTGTTAAATATACAATGAGCATAGGACATCTGAGCCAGACTGAAAAAGGTCTTTGAACCTAACCCATCTAAGTGATTTGCATAATTTGCAATATGCATTACTCTATTAGCTAAATTCCATTAATAAGAATTCTTCATAAGCACTTAAACTTGACATACAATTTTTTTCCATTTTTTTCCTTACTTTTAATGAAAGAGGCACAGAGCAGTTCCAGAAATAGTAATGAATGAATGAATGGAAGGATAAATAAACAATTTTGAGGGAAATAATGGAGATAATAAGGATTTAGAGAGCGGAAGAGCCATACAATCTCAGAGCTCTCACAACATTCAACTACTGAGAAAATTTAATCTTATATGAGAGAAAGGGATAAATAAATTTTAGATCACTTAGAAACTTTCTCTGAGGAGTAATTCAAAGAATTCTGTACACTTGCATCAAAAAATATCAAGCGTTTTGGTTAACAGAATGATTTTATAATCCCCAAGAGAAGCAATCTCCCAATAATTCCCGACAGTACTCCAAGAGAAGGAAGAGAATTTCCCAGGTGAAGCATGCATGGCCTGACTTCTTGCCCTATTTTCCTGCACATAAATAATGAAGAAAATTCTCATATTCTTTCATTCAACTTGTTTGTTCACAACAGAATTCTTGTTGAGCAAAACTAATTTTTTTCTTTATAGATCAGAAGGACATAGCTAACCTCAATATCAAAATACATATAAATGGAAATTTAGTTCCCATTTATTGAGGCTCTATGTCTTATAACTTTAAAGTAGAGTAAGAAATTAAAAAATGAAGGTGATTTTAAAGGATTACAGCGCAGGTTTCTGTGGGAGCGTTGAAGTTGTAAAATCACCTAATGTGAGAGCTTGAGGAAAACTTCCTTTAGGTGCTAATGCTCAGCAGACGGAGGGCGGTCTCTCAGCCCTTGTTTGAAAGAAAAGATGTGCACTGGGCCTATGAAGGAAAGGGGGAAAGGTGAGTTCTTTAGATATTCTTCTCAACTACTTCCTCTTTAAATTTTCTAGAATATTGTTGGGTGTTTCAAAATTCACCCTGTAAAGACATTTGCTTTCAGAAGAAGCAGCGGGAGCTGGTTTTCTTTCTATGAAATACCAGAGCAAAAAAAAAACAAAAAACAACCAAACAAAAATAACCAAAATGAAGCAAGAAACACTCTCAAATTTTCTTTTATTACAGCACCAAAAATACATTTGAATTCTCCTGTGTAAGATAATATGAACTAGACACACACCTAGTTAACATTACCAAGCCAACCATGTTTATATTTTTATATAGGGGAAAAAAAATTGACATCCAAAGCCCTTCTGCTCTTCTAGACATCTGGTCCTCTCAGCCACCTTAGAAAATACCTGCTCATTGCCTTCTCTCTTAAAACTGATTTCTTCTGGTTTTACCTTTGTCCTGTGATGGAACCCTCTCCTCGGGTAACCATATTTATTAGCATCACCATATATTAAATATTCAGAAATCTACATATCAACACAGATCTACCCACGAGGTTCTAGCCCTGCTCACTGCATCATATGTTGGACATCTCCACAAGCATCTCAAATTCAACATTTTAAAATCTGCTTTCCCTTCAGTATTCCCGATTTCAATGAACAGTGCCACCATACAACAGTCACCAAGTCAGAATGCTGCGCATGACCCTTTTCTCTCCCTTACTGACACAGTCAGGCCATTATTAAGTCTTACGGTTCTCTATCCTTCTCTAAACTTGTTGCTTATTATTTTGAATGTCAAAGCAATGTCCCGATCATCATTTAATGTAGATTTCTAGAAGACCCTCCTTACTGGTCTTGCTTGATTCACATTTACTTCATCCGAAATTATTTGCCATGATGAATCTGGAATCATCAGTACAGTACGGTGAGTGTCCCTGGATCACTCTCTTGTCCAGTCCTTTCAACAGCATTCCACTGCATGTAGGACTGAGCACCACCTCTTAACAGGAATCTCTCAGGGTCCTATGTTCGTGATCACTCCTTCAGTCTCATCTATTTCCACTTCCACTGCTAACTCCACCTTCTAAATACAATGACTCGTTTTTTATCTCCAGAGATTCACACCTTGTTTTTCTCCAACCTAAAACACTTGCTATTCTTTCACCTCACTTGCACTTAGGAAATCCTATTATTTTTCAAGTTTCAGCTTAAACCCTTGCTCACCAAACATATGAATTCTAACCTTTAGCTTAATTGGTGTTTTTTTATGGCAAAAATAAACAAGTAAATTAATATAACTTTGACAATCAACAGAAAACAGAAAAGAGGCTTTTCATGAGGAAATAAACAAGTCAATGGATAAGAAGTTTAACAATGAATTTGATACAGAAACCAAAATGAGTATAGGAGAAAGCATAAGATAAATATATCTCATAAATGTTCATGTTTTCTTCAGTCTCCCTGTCTATCACTATGAAGCAAAATTTTAAAATATATTTCTCAGAAATTTACTCACATCACAACTTAATAGTGACATTTACTGGTAATTGTCTAGCTCCCTATTGTGCTAATTACTCATAAAGAATTCTCCAGTCATTTGTCCCATTACTCAAATAAAAACAGTGACCCATACAGTCAGAATGTATTGATTATCAAGCTAAAATGTCATGCTATAGACAATAACAAAGGTAGTCAAAAACATATGTTCTCACTTTTTGTTAAGCTCTTGAGCATAAATATAACATGATAATTATGAACATAAATATTAAAGCTAGACTGTTTTCAAATATTGACCTTGCTGTTGTCTGGCTGTATCATCTTGGCACAGCTACTTCACCTTATCTATAAGATAAAAATAATATTAATGCATACAGGGTTTAATGTCATAAAGCCCAGTGAAAGACCTATTGTTTATTTTTAGGGCTTAGCTTTTATTGTACAAAATTCCTTGTATAGTTTGCATGTTACCTTTTTCTGTATAATTTAATTTGCACTAGTCACCATATTTGCTGGCTGATTTGCTTCTGCAGTTTCCTTGAATGCCAGCCCAGCGCCCTCTGTTTTACAACAGGTAAGTCACTAGATTGGACGGAGTGAGAGATGAGAACATGGTGCTGTTACTTTCGTTTTTTACTTTGTTCTTCTACTGAAATGCCATACCAATTCCAAATAGTTACACAGATAGCTAATAGCATCACTTACATGATATTTACTACATGCCAGCCACTGTTCTACACAATCCATGCTATCACACTCTTTTTACATTTTATATATGTAAAGAAAAAATTATACAAAGTCAAGAAATATTAGTATCTCCTATGTCTTTAACTCAAATGGGTATATTCAAGAGTGCAGAAGAATTATAGAACATGACCCAAGCCTACCATCAAAAAGCTTATAATTTAGTTTCAGAGATAGAATTCAGCAACTCAGTCACTTTGGGTGTCAGAATTAATTTGTACCTAGTGGATTCTCAGCACTGGACTAAATGCACAATGTAGGGAAGCAGAATACAGAGGAAAGATCCAACATTCAGTCCACCTTCAAGAAGTTTTCAAATATCAAATGTGGCAAGTTCAGAATTCTTAACTGTAAAATAAAAGATCCGGAATGACCTTTGTCAGAGTTCCTTCCCGATCCAATAGTCTGTGCTCAGTGCATCATGCAGTAATAAACTCAAGAGGGCAGACGTTAGAGCCCAACCATTTGATACAATCAGCAAGTTTTGTGAAGAGAGACAAAGGAGAGAAGTTCAGCAAGTGGGAAGTCATTGAAGGGAAATAGAAGGCAGATCTTGAAGAATTAGTAAGACTTGGATGGAACAAAGTAGGAAATAATTCTAGAACCAAGGAATTACAATTATAGATTGTAGACATAGAATCAAGAATGAGTGGGTGCCAGTAGGGTATACAGATGTGAGAGTAGTCAAGATAATATGAGGTTTAAGAATTCAGAAGAGGAAATATTCCTGTGTCCCAACTGGCAGGAGCTCCTTCTTTTTTAAGGTATAGTAGTATTCCATTATATATACACCACAGTTTCTTTATCCGTTCATCTATAGAGGGACACTAGGTTGTTCCTCTATCTTGGCTAGATGAATGATGCTGCAGTGAACACAGAAGTTCTAATATCTCTTTGAAGAGCTGATTTCATTTCCTTAGGGTATACACAAACTTGGAGGACATCATTCAAAGTGAAGTAAGCCAAACACAGAAAGAAAATTCTGCATTATTTCACTTTTTTTATGCCATCTTACAAAGTGGAATACATAGAAACAGAGAGGAAAAAAGGTTTTTACCAGGGAGGATGGGAAAGTGCAGAAAAATAGCGAGATGTTGGTCAAAGGATACAAAGTTGCAATTATGGAGATTAATACGCCTAGAGATTTAATATACAGCAAGATGACTGTAGTTATTAGGAATGTACCGAATACTGGAAATTTGCTAAGACTGTAGATTTCAGGTGCTCACCACACACACACAAATGGTAACTTTGAGAAGAGATGGATACATTAATTAACTTGACTGTAGTAATCATTTCACTTGTATGTGTATGCAAAATCATGTTATACAATTTAAATATACATAATTTGTGTTTAAAATAAACTTTCAAAAGAAGAAACAGGGAGGCTTTGCCAGTTTTTAAAAGGTAGGTGACATAACTAAATAGATAGTCTAGGATGATTAATTGGGCGATCACGGCAATCAGTACAGGATGTGTTTGAAAAGATTACAGCCCAGAGACTAAGGTTTCAGTGAGAGGCCCTTTCCACAGTCTGACTGTGAGGAGACAAAATCCCACACTAAACTCAGAAGAGTGAAGAAGAAGGAAGAATGGAGTGAGAAGTTGAAAAGGTACAGGACCTGATGGAAACAATGAGTAAAAGATTACTTTCATATTTCAAACTGAAATGATTAAAAGAATAGGAATGCAGGCAACAGAAACAGGAATAAGGGGAGAGAAGTGTTTATTTAGGAAAGAAATACTTTTCATTTGTGACACATTGAGTTCTAAGGGATGGCTAGTCAGCTACCAAGTAGAAAGCTGGGTGATGCAGCTTATAAATCAATTGGAGTAAAAGGCAGAGATTTAAACTTTGTAAGCAGGAGTGTAAAGGTGACAGTTTAGATTATGAGAATGGGCAATTCTGCAAAGGAGAGAAGAGAATATTTCAAAGAGTTGAGTTTTGGAAATAGTTATTATTAGGATTCAAGAAAAGGGAAGGTGGGTCAGAGACAAAGCTAAATTACCTATGAAATGTTTATATAAGAGTTAATGAAATGTCAGCATGAATAGGCCCTGAAATCCCATGTTTTTATAGGCAAGCACAGTTTTAAAAGTCAAAGGATAGAAATTAAGTTAAAAAATGAAATATTTCATCAAAAATAAATGTTGACATTTTAATGAGTAGACACACCTTTTCTCTCCTACCTCAAGTTCTCCGTATTGCATAGTATATAGGAATTGAACATGGGCTGTTTGTAAAAACTTAGCTTGAATATTCAATAGAGTTGGCAAAAAGAACCTTATCTGGTTAATTGTGACTATTGTTTGAAATCGTGATAATTTCAACATCTGAAACCATGTATCATCAGTGTGGGTAAAATTGCAATATTTTCAGAATCTCTGAATCTCCATATCAATAGGTAATTACCAGGGAGAGCCAGGGCATATCTGGATGGAGAGGTTGGGTGGGGCCACTGTTTCTGCAGCAGGGTCATTAGAGACATGGGAGAGCAGAAGTGGACAGCTGCTTGTAAGCAATAAATGGGTTTCTCCCACTTTATTTCTCCTTTTGACTGATTTCAGTTTCAAAGGTATTTTGCCCCAGAATTTTCCTCCAGAGTTACAATCAGAAAATTGACACCCCTAACATGGCTTTTATTTTGCCTGTCTAAAATGCAAGAAATCATTATGTACTTTTTATCTTATTCATGTACAGATTATTGATAGGAATAAATTTTTCTGGTCTCCCATGCTTCTCATATATAGATTTTTTTCTCTTATTTTTTTTTGTTTTTGGATTATTTTGTCTTTTATTTTTATTACTATTTATTATTTTAAATTTTGTGTTATTTTTTATTAATATTAATATTATTTTTGAAATTTTATTCACTAGTTATTTTCCAGGGGATATTTAATTTACTAGACAAGGCTATGTACATTTGTACAGAAATAAAAATACTCAGAATCAGAACCAACCAATTTCTGGTTTTCCTTACCATATTTTATCCTTTATTTTTTGGAAAAAACTATTCTAAGTGTCTTATGAGCACTAGCATTTCATGCACAAGACAATGCTCTGAAATAGGTATTGCTTTTGTATTAATGTTTAACACAGGAAAAAGAAGTCATAGTGAAAGTTAAAAAACCAGAGGCCACACCTGTATGCAATTCCTGCTGCTTTCTTAAGACCTCAAGATTTAAGAATAATTTTTTGGTTATTACCAAGCTGAAACTATTAGAGAACCTAGAATATTTTTTTCTGTTTATATTATTGTTTTATTTTGTTTTCTTCCCTCTCTGAACTTTGCGAAATTTGCCATCATTTAAATTTTCTCCTGTAAGACTCTTTATTCATAACTGGTTTATTTCTAATTCACTTCTAGGCACTGTGATGACATTTTAGATATCTGTTATCAAATGAAATAAAGCAACTGACTTTTTTGCTTTATGGATCAAAATCTGATCTTCTACTAGTGTGAAATAGTAAGAGAACACGTAACACATTCCATTTTGCTTTTATTCTTATGAAATATATTAGTCTTCTAGTACCACTGTTAGGTAGAAAGAAATATATGAGAAGGATGAAAAGACGGTGGGGCCCACCAAGACCCCAGGGTGCTAATCAGATAAAGCCAGAGAGTCAGGATGGACTCAGAGTTAATGCCCTTTGAAATGTGAATTCATTCTGCTGGCTCTGAATGTGGACTGACCTGCAGACTTGATCTGGCTAATGCACGTGAGATAGGGCAGAGACATGGAACAAGTATCACGATTAATTTTCATAAAATTTTTGAGATATGAAGATTGTTTAAGGCTAAGATCCAATTTAATTTTATTTTATTTTATAATTTTTTATTTAGGTTTTACATAAAAAAACAATGTGGTTACTACATTTACCCATATTAACAAATCCCCACCCATACCCGATTGCAGTCACTGTCCATCAGCGTAGTAAGATGCCACAGATTCACTGTCTGCCTTCTCTGTGCTACACTATTTTCCCCATGATTCCCCACACCATATGTACTAAACATAATACCCCTCAATCCCCTTCTCTCTCCCTCCCCACTCACCCATCCACAACCCTCCCCATTGGTAACCACTAGTTTCCTCTTGGAGTCTATGAGTCTGCTGCTGTTTTGTTCCTTCAGTTTTGCTTCGTTGTTATACTCCACAAATGAGGGAAATCATTTGGCACTTGTCTTTCTCCACCTGGCTTATTTCACGGAGCATAATATCCTCTAGCTCCATCCATGTTGTTGCAAATGGTAGGATTTGTTTCTTTCTTATGGCCGAATAGTATTCCATTGTGTATATGTACAACCTCTTCTTTATCCATTCATCTACTGATGGACACTTAGGTTGCTTCCATATCTTAGCTATAGTAAAAAGTGCTGCGATAAACATAGGGGTGCATATGTGTTTTTGAATCTGAGAAGTTGTATTCTTTGAGTAAATTCCAAGGAGTGGGATTCCCGGGTCAAATGGTATTTCTATTTTTAGTTTTTTGAGAAACCTCCATATTGTTTTTGATGGTTGAACTTGCTTACATTCCCATCAGCAGTGTAGGAGGGTTCCCCTTTCTCTGCATTCTCGCCAGCATTTGTTGTTCTTAGTCTTTTCGATGCTGGCCATCCTTATTGGTCTGAGGTGATATCGCATTGTGGTTTTAATTTGCATTTCCCTGATGATTAGTGATGTGGAGCATCTTTTTATGTGTCTGTTGGCCATCTGAATTTCTTCTTTGGAGAATTGTCTCTTCATATACTCTGCCCATTTTTTAGTTGGGTTATTTGTTTTTTGGGTGTTGAGGCATGTAAGTTCTTTATATATTTTGTATATTAACCCCTTGTCAGATATATCATTTACAAATATATTCTCCCATACTATAGGATGCCTTTTTGTTCTGTTGATGGTGTCCTTTGCACTACAGAAACTTTTTAGTTTGATGTAGTCCCATGAGTTCATTTTTGCTTTTGTTTCCCTTGCTCGAGGAGATGCATTCAGGAAGAAATTGCCAATGGTTATATTCAGGAGATTTTTGCCTATGTTGTCTTCTAAGAGTTTTATGGTTTCATGACTTACATTCAGGTCTTTGATCCATTTTGAGTTTACTTTTGTGTATGGGGTTAAACAATAAGCAAGTTTCATTCTCTTGCATGTAGCTGTCCAGTTTTGCCAACACCAGCTGTTGAAGAGGCTGTCATTTCCTCATTGTATGTCCATAGCTCCTTTATCGTATATTAATTGACCATATATGGTTGGGTTTATATCAGGGCTTTCTAGTCTGTTCCATTGGCCTATGGGTCGGTTCTTGTGCCAGTACCAAATTGTCTTGATTACTGTGGCTTTGTAGTAGAGATTGAAGTTGGGGAGCATAATCCCTCCATCTTTATTCTTCCTTCTCAGGATTGCTTTGGCTATTCGGGGTCTTTTGTGGTTCCATATGAATTTTAGAATGATTTTCTCTAGTTCGTGGAAGAGTGCTATTGGTATTTTGATAGGAATTGCACTGAATCTGTAGATTGCTTTAGGCAGGAAGGCCATTTTGACAAGATTAATTCTTCCTACCCATGAGCACAGGATGTGTTTCCATTTATTGGTATCTTCTTTAATTTCTCTCATGAGTGTCTTGCAGTTTTCAGAATATAGGTCTTTCACTTTCTTGGTTAGCTTTATTCCGAGGTATTTTATTCTTTTTGATGCAACTTTGAATGGAATTGTTTTCCTGATTTCTCTCTCTGCTAATTCATTGTTAGTGTATAGGAACACCACAAATTTCTGCATATTAATTTTGCATCCCACAACTTTGCTGAATTCAGATATTAGATCTTGCAGTTTTGGAGTAGATTCTTTAGGGTTTTTTTATGTATAATATCATGCCATTTGTAAACAGAAACAGTTTACCTTCTTCCTTACCAATCTGGATGCCTTTTATTTCTTTGTGTTGTCTGATTGCCATGGCTAGGACCTCCAGAACTATGTTGAATAAAAGTGGGGAGAGTGGGCATCCTTGTCTTGTTCCCGATCTTAAAGGAAAGGCTTTCAGCTTCTCACTGTTAAGTATAATGTTGGCTGTGGGTTTGTCATATATGGCCTTTATTATGTTGAGGTACTTGCCCTCTACACCAATTTGTTGAGAGATTTAATCATGAATGGTTGTTGAATTTTGTCAAATGCTTTTTCAGCATCAATGGAGATGAGCATGTAGTTTTTGTCCTTGTTTTTGTTGATGTGGTGGATGATGTTGATGGATTTGTGATGCCCCTTGCATCCCTGGAATAAATCCCACTTGATCATGATGGATGATCCTTTTGATGTATTTTTGAATTCGGTTTGCTAATATTTTGTTGAGTATTTTTGCATCTATGTTCATCAGGGATATTGGTCTGTAATTTTCTTTTTTTGTGGTGTCTTTGCTTGGTTTCGCTATTAGAGTGATGCTGGCCTCATAGAATGACTTTGGAAGTATTCCCTCTTCTTCTACTCCTTGGGAAAGTTTAAGGAGGTTTGGTATTAGGGCTTCACTAAATGTTTGATAAAATTCAGCGGTGAAGTCATCTGGTACAAGGATTTGTTCTTAGATAGGATTTTGATTACCAGTTCAATTTTGTTGTTGGTAATTGGTCTGTTGAGATTTTCTGTTTCTTTCTGAGTCAGCCTTGGAAAGTTGTATTTTTCTAGGAAGTTGTCCATTTCTTCTAGGTTATCCAGTTTGTTAGCATATAATTTTTCATTTTATTCTCTAATAATTCTTTGTAGTTCTGTGGTGTCTGTGGTGATTTTTTTCTTTCTCATTTCTGATTCTGTTTATGTGTGTAGACTCTCTTTTTTTCTTGATGAGTCTGGCTACAGCTTTATCTATTTTGTTTATTTTCTCAAAGAACCAGCTCTTGCTTTCATCGATTCTTTCTATTGTTTTATTCTCAGTTTTACTTATTTCTGCTCTATTCTTTATTATGTCCCCCCTTCTACTGACTTTGGCCTAATTTGTTCTTCTTTTTCTAGTTTTGTTAATTGCAAGTTTAGACTGCTCATATGGGATTGTTCTTCTTTCCTGAGGTAATCCTTTACTGCAATATACTTTCCTCTTAGCATGGCCTTCATGGAGTCCCACAGATTTTGCGGTGTTTAATTATTGTTGTCATTTGTCTCCATATATTACTTGATCTCTATTTTTATTTGCTCTTTGATCCATTGGTTATTTAGGAGCATGTTGTGAAGCCTCCATGTGTTTGTGGGATTGTTCATTTTCTTTTCATAATTTATTTCTAGTTTCATACCTTTGTGGTCTGGTTGGTACAATTTCAATCTTTTTGAATTTACCGAGGTTCTTTTTGTGGCCTAGTATATGATCTATTTTTGAAAATATTCCATGTGCACTTGAGAAGAATGTGTATTCTTCTGCTTTTGCGTGCAGAGTTCTGTAGATATCTGTTAGGTCCATCTGTTCTAATGTGTTGTTCAGTGCTTCTGTCTCCTTACTTATTTTCTGTCCGGTTGATCTGTCCTTCAGAGTGAGTGGAGTGTTGAAGACTCCTAGAATGAATGCATTGCATTCTATTTCCCCTTTTAATTCTGTTAGTATTTGTTTCACATATGTAGGTGCTCCTGTATCGGGGGCACATTTATAATAGTTATATATTCTTGTTGGATTGACACTTTTATCATTATGTAATGTCCTTCTTTGTCTCTTGTGACTTTCTTTGTTTTGAAGTCTATTTTGTCTGATACTAGTACTGCAACTCCTGCTTTTTTCTCCCTATTAGTTGCATGAAATATCTTTTTCCATCCCTTCACTTTTAGTCTGTGTGTGTCTTTGGGTTTAAAGTGAGTCTCTTGTAAGCAGCATATAGATGAGTCTTGCTTTTTTATCCATTCAGTGTCTATGTCTTTTGACTGGTGTGTTTGTCCATTTACATTTAGGGTGATTATAGGTATGTACTTATTGTCATTGTCGGCTTTAGATTCATGGTTACCAAAGGTTCAAGGTTAACTTCCTTACTATCTAAGAGTCTAACTTAACTCACTTAATATGCTATTACAAACACAATCTATAGGCTCTCTCTTTTTTTTCTCCTCCTTTTTCTTCCTCCTCCATTCTTTATATATTAGGTGTCATATTCTGTACTCTTTGTCTATCCCTTGATTGTCTATGGGGGTAGTTAATTTAATTTTGCATTCTCTTGATAATTAGCTGTTCTTTCTTTAGTTTGGTTTTATTACTTCTGGTGACAGCTCTTAAATCTTAGGAACACTTCCATTTATAACAGTCCCTCCAAAATACACTGTAGAGATGGTGTGTGGGAGGTAATTCTTTCAGCTTTTGCTCATCTGAAAATTATTTAATCCCCCCTTTAAACTTAAATTATAATCTTGCCAGATAAATTATTCTTGTTTCAAGGCCCTTCTGCTTGATTGAATTAAATACATCATGCCACTCCCTTCTGGCCTGTAAGGTTTCTGCTATGAAGTCTGATGATAGACTGATGGGCTTTCCTTTGTATGTGATCTTATTTATCTCTGGGTGCTTTTCGTAGTCTGTCCTTATCTTTGATCTTTGCCATTTTAATTACTATATGTCTTGTTGTTGTCTTCCTTGGGTCAGTTGTGTTGGGAGATCTGTGCACCTCCATGGCCTGAGAAACTATCTCCTTCCCAAAATAGGGGAAGTTTTCAGCAATTACGCCCTCAAAGACACTTTCCCTTTTTCTCTCTCTTCTTTTCCTGGTACCCCTATAATGTGAATATTGTTACGTTTAGGTTGGTCACACAGTTCTCTCAATATTCTGTCATTATTAGAGACCCTCTTTTCTCTCTGTGCCTCAGCTTCTTTGTATTCCTCTTCTCTAGTTTCTATTTCATTTATTATCTCCTCCACTGTATCTAATCTGCTTTTAATACCCTCCATTGTGCTCTTCAATGATTGGATCTCCTACCGGAATTCATTCTTGAGTTCTTGAATATCTTTCCATACCTCCATGAGCATGTTAATGATTTTTATTTTGAACTCCTTTTCAGGAAGTTTCATAAGGTCCATATCATTTGAATCTTTCTCAGGAGTTGTATTCATAATTTTACTCTGAACTAGGTTCCTTTGGCATTTCATATTTGTATATGGCACTGTCTAGTGTCCAGAAGCTCTACTCTCTGGATCTACTCAGCCCTTGATGCAATGTCTGGGGTTGCAGGGGAGCAGTATTGGTGCCTGGGGGTAGGAAAGAGCTGTTTCCTGCTTCCAGGCTGCTATGCCTGACTCCACTGGCTGAACCAGTGGGCCGAGCATACAGGTATTAGCCTATATGCTTTGTATTTGTAGTTACTGTAAACAGATCTTCCCTCTGGCTGGGCTAACGACAGAGTAGGGTTTGCCGGTTTGCGAGCCAGGTGGGGCTGGCTGGGAGAAAGTCACAGTAGGCTGCATATCCCGGAGGAGGTCCATGGAGCTGTGTAGCCAGCCTGGGAGCTGAAGCACCTGGAGATCATGAAAGCTCCCAACCTGCTGGGCAGAGTACACCCAGACAATTTTGTCTACCTGTTCTTTCTCCTGAGCAGTAAGCTCTGGGCAGTCCTTGCCCCTTTAGCAGCCCTCTTGCTAAGGGCTTCCTTGTTAGGAAGTCTCTCAGACTGCCTGCCTTTCTTTTGTCCCAGAGCAGCCGGATATGGATCCCTGCTTTACACAAGCAGCTGTAATCTCAGTGTCTCCAGAAATTCTGCCTGTCTTAGCTTTCTAATCCCCTACTCATGAGAGTATCTTGCAAGCACCATGAAATGTAAGTTTGTGCTCCCAAAGCAGATCTCCAGAGTTAGGTATTCAGCAGTTCCAGGCCTTCACTCCCTCCCTGCTCCATTTCTCTTCCTCCCACCTGTGAGCTGGGGTGGGGGAATGGCTTGGGTCCTGGTGGGCCACAGCTTTGGTACATTACCCTGCTCTGTGAGGTCTGCTCTTTTTTCCAGGTGTGTGCAGTCTGGCGCCATCCATTCTCCTGTTGCTTTTTCAGTAGTAGTTGCATTAATTATGTTTTCGTATTATATGCGGTTTTAGAAGGAAGCCTCTGTCTCACCTCTCACGCTGCCTCTTTAAGCCTAAGATTCCATTTTAAAAGAGAATTGGGAAGTTAGATTTTTGGAATATTCTTTGGCAATCAGCCACCAAGCTATCTTAAAGGCAAGGCAAGCAGTCTTAACTGGTATGTTCCCTGTGCTTGGGGGTAGCCACTACCTTGAAGAACAAGAAGTTTATCCTACAGAATTAGGTTATATAATATGATATGATATGTAATATGTAATATAAAATCAATATTATATTATTTAATAACAATATATTATTATCATTTTGAAATAAGTGTGGCTTGTGATGAATATTGTAGACAGTATTCCCCTTGGAATTCAACTTTACTAATAAATAGGGAATTCTCACCTAAACAGATTGCTCCAGAGAAATTGTGGTGTCATCCAGTTTTCAAAATAACACCTAAAGGAACAGTACAGTATGCCCACTGTCTCCCAGAGTCAAATCCTACTTTTATTATCAAAAGTAGGAAAGTCTTGCAAGAGGAACACATGTCCCTGAGTTTTTGGATAACATGAAAAGGGCCTTATTTTTATTGGCATATTTTCTTATATATATTTTAAATGAAATTAACATTTGATAATAGCACATTACTGCAAGAATTTCTGATAATTTAAAAGACCTTTTTACAATATGCACTTTTAATAAATACATATATTTGGTAGTTTTAGTAATTTTTTTTTTCTAATCAGAGCATTCAAATTTTTAAAAGAAAGTCCCTGTACATAACTATATTTACAGGAATCTATAATATTGCTATCATTAAAAAAAATTTAAAGGAACATAGTCAGTTTGGAAAAATTCTAAATAAAATAGGAAAGAACAGCTGAAGACTACAGAAGGTCTAAGAAGATAATTTTAATTTTAGGTAAAAATTACATTATAATTGCATTAGATTAAAAAGGAGCATCCATTGCTTAAAAATGGATGATAAGAATTAAGACAGCAGAGTGCAATGAAAATATATCTAGTAATGTCTAAGACAGACAAGGGGAAAGCAACAGTGATTTTAAAGAATTTTAAAATAAATTATGAACACTTAAATATAGAAAACAAAACAAATATAGAACATAGTAGTAATAAGCTTTAGGAGTTATAGAGAGCTATTGATAAGACAGACATATAAAAAAGACTGTCCTAAAGTAGAAAACAAATGAAACTTAAGTGAAATTTACTAAAAGAGCTTGTATATACAATTTTTATGTCTTAGTACCATAAAATTTATCAAGTAAAAGGAACTGATGGCTGAAAACATGGCAAAAAAAAAAAGTAAGCTCTTGTTTAGGTCTATTTTTCTTAACATTAGATTTTAGAAGATAGAAGATGTAGAAGAATAAAATATTGAATCCCCAGAGTTTTCAAACTCATACAGTTTAGAAACCCAGTGGTAAATAAATAAAACAATAACTAAATTAAGCAAATAGTCAAGAATTCTGAAAGTATGCCCTCCTTTCAGAAAGGAAAACATAAATTGAAATTAAAGGAACATATCAAATAAAGTTACAATAGGGAACATTTAAAGTATGTCACTTTATCACTTTGGAGCAGGAATTTGGGAAGAGAAGAATAAAAAGGGACAGAAAATTCTTACTTGAGCTAGGAGCTTCAAAATCTGGCTTAGAGTGTTCTAAGATGGTAAGAATTTAAAGATAGCTTTTCTTTCATGGTATTTTTGGGAACTTTTTGTGATTGAGATCACCATCACTAGGCACCTCCTATCAATGGTTGTTTTTACCTGGGAGTACTTGTTTCATGCAGCTAAAACATTTCCTTTCTCAGATTGAAGACTTCCCCTGTTTCCCTGGAAGTCTCCTTCTTCAGACTTCCCTTCTCCCTTTCAGGTGGCAGTAAGTATGCAAAATCTACAACCCTACTTACTCTCAGTAAATGAATGTCTTCACAACCTTCCCTTAATTCACTCTTCAAGTAAAGGAAGATGTTTAAGAGGGTTCAAGAGGCCTGGAACAAGCTCTCTCCAATTTCTTTTGTCAATCTGCATATTGCATTTGGCATCTTGCTTTCAAATTTCACATCTATTCTATGTCCTTGTCACACAGAAACTTCAATTTTAAAATGCCACTGTAAGAAAAAACTAAACTGAATAAGAAGAAAAATAAGTAGGGCGATGAAGGAACTTCAAACTAAAATAAGGAAAAGTTGATTTTGTGGCTTTTTACTATGAAAAAGATAAATTTGAGGAAATTATATTTATCTTCAAATGTTTGAAGAAATAAAATTAGAGTTGTTGAAATATTGGTAAGGATTCAAATGATCTTTCTAAGAAATTACTGAATGAAAGTTTAGTGAATCAACAAGTGAATACAAGAAAAACAAAACAAAATAACCATCCTCATAAGTAGCAAGTACATGTGGTGAGAAAGATAAAAAGGACATTGATTTCTGAGATTACCTAAATATTTCCCCACATTATTCTTTCCTGTCATAAAGTTTATGTAGTTTATCATTATAAGTAGGTGGAGGACAAACATACACACACTTTCTCACACATACTACGTCATCTGCTATTCAAGAAGTTTAAGATTCTTTCATCCTGCTCAGTTTCTTTGCTCAGTTCACACCTTTAGAATTTTGTTTAGTGATTATATAAATATACTTTATCAAAATTAATTTCACATTTTAATACCTGCTCTTTAGATGTTGGAGTCAAACATTCCTAGGTAGTACTTGATTTTTATTTGTTTTACTGCCTTTGGTTTTCAAGGAAGACCAATTTAGAAAGCCCGAAACTACATCCCTGTTTCACACGGACTAGGGCCCTACTTGCCAGTGTTTTTTTTCCCACCCATTGCCTGAAAATAAATTAATGGGTAAAGCAGAGAAGAGTTATTTTATGTTTAAATATTAAAATTAAACATTCACAATTTAAGTGAAAGAAATCTTTTCTTCTTCTTTGCTTTTTGAATATGATCACCACAAAAACAATCAAAGGCTCAGTCAGATAAGGCAGATGAACAGATGGACAGAAATGGCCCCTGGGCGCTTTATTAGTTTCTACCATTCTTGAACTGGTAATCAATAAAAAAAGTTTTCTCATAAAATAAATGGAATATTTCACCAGTCAAGAGTGATTATCCTCTTTATTCCTATGGCTGACCTTAATAATTCACAAACTGCGTGGGCACTTTGTGATGTCTGTGAGTTATGAGACTTTCATACTCATGAAAGAAATATAATAATCACCCTTCACTGCAGAAATATTCTATACCCCTCATATTAAATCAGTAAGAGGCACATGGCTCCTTGTGATTGCAAAAAGACTGAGTAAACATGCTGGGTATCTACCTAAATTCAGATGTATGACACTTGAAGATCATTGTTTTGAAAAGGGATTTTATGTCTGAACTGTCAATAATAATAATAATAATAATAATAATAATAATAATAAAGTCAGGGAATTTTATTGTACTTGACTTGAATTAGGAAAATATGACTTAGTATAAACCATTAAGTTTTAGGAGGGCTCCTTGACTTCTTTTGTAATTGCTTATTTAAGCATATCACCTTCACGTTGAAAAATAAAATTAGAATATTTAAGTCTGTCATATTTTTATAGAAAGAGATCTAGCAGTCACGATAACTTTTAATGTGTATATATCATCTGCAAAGTACCCACTCTGCTAAATAAAACCCTGAGGATTCCAACAAAGTTGCTTCTCTGACCCGAACAAGGCAGCAGTAAGGACTCTGCATTAACAGGAGCGAGTGCATCGACCGAAGCGCTCCGGAGAAACATGAATGATTCACCGCTCCCCACTCACTGCATAAATAAGGCTAAACAAAGAAGACAGAAGGATGAGATAAAGAGACAACACTTTATATTTTAGAGGTGGTAGTCTTTTAAAAATAAAAACATTGTTCTCATTTCATTTATGAAGAAACTCTGACTAGAGAAGTTGAATAATTTATTCAGGAATAAAAAATTATATCTGGCCAAGTGAAAAATTGGAGTTGATTATTATTTAAATAATTTTAGTTGTTAAATCAGCAAATAGAAAGTTGAAATCCTTTTTGGGTCTGCAGCTTTAGCCCATGTATAGATGTGTGTAGCCACCACTACAATCGACAGAATCATTCCATCACCTCCAAAAAACCCCTTGTGCTGCTTCTTTGAAAAATCACTCTTTCTACCTCTAAACTCTGGCAAACACTGAATATTTTTGGCCACATAGTTTTGTCTTTTCCACAGTGTCGTATAAATGAATCATAAATATGTAATCTTTTGAAACTGAGTTCTCTCGCTCAGCACAATACCTTTGAAATTAATCTATGTTGCCATGAAGTTAATCTATCATTTCTTCCTTTTTAGTGCTAAATTATATTCTAGGGCAAGATTATGGCATCCACAAAAGTTTTGGCTTTTTCTAATTGTCAAGTCAAGTCATTTTATTAGGGGTTTGGCATGGTCTGAAATGCACACGGAGTTCACTCTCGCTCTTCTGTAGGTAATAAAGTATAGGCAGCAGTGGGACAAGGAAGAGGGCGGCACAGTTAGAAGGCTAGATGGGTAACCAGATGCGCGATACAGGGACGTATTCTGGAGGTACCCATGGTGGATGTGGAAAGAAAGGAACAAATACAGTATATATTTGAAAGATGGAATTGACAGTATTTGAGGTATGAGGACAAAAAGAATCAGGCATTCTTCTGCTTTGTTAGTTGCTGTCGGCTTTGAGTTTCCTGCAGATTTAGACACCTCTTGTCCGCTTTGTTTCGGCCTGCGTCTGAATCCTCTGGTTCCGGTTTTCTTCCGAGTGATCAAAGTAGCTATAAAATTGGATTCATTTGCACAGTCCAGATAAGTACCATATTTAAGATATGACAAAATGTTAAATGTCTTAGTTATGTCTTTTCCAACAAGGAACTTAAAATCCACACAAATATTTTTTACAGTAAGGCAGATATTGAAAGACTGGCAAAGTCTTCATTTTATCATACCAGACTGTTGAAAAATTGAGTATTATAAGTAGTTGAGTAATTATTGTGGAGAATTGAGTATTCAAAAATTTTTGTTTTTTTATTTTTATTTGCACTTTCTAATTTAAGCTTATAGAATAAGTGGATTGAGGGACTGGCTATAAATAAAAACAGCATACAACAATCTAACTGATTTAAACTGCCTAAGTTTATATATAAGTAAACTTGTTTATTCTCTATCTAATATTTCATAGAGGATTTCTTTATCCTCTGAACCTACAAGTTACATTAGCTTTTTATAAACTTTATGATGCATGTTAATCTTTCAAATCAAATGGAATCTGTGTATATGTAAACAAAATAACCCACTGAGTACATTGTTCTTAACCTTTTCCAAAGGTTACATAGGTATACTTAAGATACAGTCCAAGATTCCTTGTTTAAAGAAGGTATTATATTTTATACAGACAAAAAATTATTTCCCTCTGATTAGCCCCAGTTATTAAAAGATTTTGAAAACAACTCTGGACACAATTTTAGTTAATATGTTTTACATACATTATAACAGCTCAAGAAAGTGATTAAAAGTCTTTTCCAATATTCTTATTTATGATTAATATATATGTTCCTTACTTTGCAAAAATACATACAAACATATATAGTCATGAACAATAAGAAATACTAGTATTGATAAGTAGAAATAGATGGACTGAAGGAAAGCAACATAAGGAAACGCCTCTGGAGTAGAAAATATTTTGTTTTTGTGTTTGCTTGATGGGCTCTGTTTGCCTGGACCCCACTGGAGCAATCTCTTCGTCAGGATTAAACATTCATGAGTCCCTCAAAAGCAGGTGCTTAGTTTTTCCAGCTCTGAATATGGCAGTTCCAAAAAGGTTTCACAGCAAAAGTGAAGCTCTCATAGGGGAGTATTTCTTTTTCAAATGTTTAATTAGTTTTAAAACTCTCCCTGAATTTCAACAAAGTTAAGCTATTGACCAGAACACCTGTTTGGCTCTGAAAACTACTTTGAACATTTAATTTCAGGCTTTTCCACAAATAAGTAAAATTGAAAATTAAAAATACATCAGCAACAATTAAAAATTAAGACCTTACTACCATCAATTCCTTTGGTAATTATTGTTATAATATCCACAAGAGATACTCATTATTAATATGACTATCATATTAATATTTATGGAGTTTTCATTATAATTTAGAATTAATTAAAAGAACTATTTATTAGTTTAAACTGTAATCATTTTTAGACACAATGAGCACAAGATCGTAGCATTTAGTTTTTTTAATATTATTTAAAATAGATTTTCCTAGAATCTTTCTTTTTATTCTCATTTCCTGTTAAACTTCATCAAGTAATATCCAGTGGAATTTAAATACTGTAATACCATTAAAACAAAATACATTTTTATTCCATCTAAACTAGTATTTTTAAACCTGGATGAGTTGTTTTGGGGAACATGTATAAATACATGTGTATATGACATTGTGAAATACACACACACACATATACTCACATTCATGCATGCATAAATACAAACAAGCCATTTTTAAATGAATGTGGCCATTCTCTTGCCCCATGTTGGTGTTCTTTTCCATTCTGTATGGCAGGGTAATAACACTGAACCCACTGCTAGAAGAAATACCAGCCAAGGAGCCCATAAAGTGGTCCTGGAGAGAACTGAAGACTCCTCCATCTGATCCATCCTTTTCCAGTCTTTTTACTGGAGAACCATGAAAGCAGTGCCCACAGCCCTCCTTTCTCTTTTCCCTCACAATGCGGTCTCCTCCTTCACTTCCAGATATCCAGGGCTAGCTGACTATCCAGAAGCCACCCTTTCATTATCTCTGAGTATATGCTGATTACTGACTTGTGTTAGATATAATTAGTTTTATAAATACCTGTTTTTTTAATATTTTCATTAAAGATTAAATAAGATCTTTATGTGATAAAATGTATGACTCAAAACTTCCCTAACTGTTATAGAGGTTTCTAATTTTACCCTGGCTGGTTTCTTTTATCAGATATCCGGAGCACAATTTAACTTAGTGATGAAAGTAAAGGGGTCATGCAACTTATTTTTAATGACCAAATGCATTTCTAAAGAGTACTGGGATAAGAATTTGAAAGGTAGAGTTCAAAGTCTAACTTTCTTAAAATATAATGTTTGGATAATTAACTTCAATCTTCATAGACTCAGTTTTTCTACTCTGTAAAATCAAACAGTTTTTTTCTAGATAATTTCTAATCAAACACCAATAGCAAACTATGGAAATGAGAGAACTAACCAGAAAAAAAAAAGCAACTACCCAAAATTATGTTGAAGGAAGTTTCAAAAGGAATCATAACTGTATGTGTTCTAAATGTTAGCTCTTAGCCTACCAGTGTTACCCATTCAGACCTTTTACTATCCTAAAACCTAAATATTCCTTTGTCCCTGGGGATAGAGTGACTCGACCAACTTTTGAAGACTGGAAGAGGATGGATCAGATGGAGGAGTCTTGAGTTCTCTCTAGAAATTTCACAGGTATCATTCCTAAAAGGATTATGATCTGTGATACATAACAGAGCCGTTACAGAACCACCAGAAATAACAATCATCAAAGGGCTTTGTCCAAGCAGAAGTACCATACCATTTAGGTACACTAAATGGAGGACAAGTGAAAGATGATTCCCTTCAACCATTATAATTATATTTCCTCTTCTTTATTGGATTTAATGTGGGCCTTTAACATCTGTTGTCAACATGTGCCTTGCACCAGTCTGTTCACCAATTAATACTTTTAAATAATGTCTTTTATGATGCCTAAACATTTTTATTGATTGTCATATATTACCCCAACACTGAACTATGCATTTTCCATATATAAACTCTGGTAACTTCCAACACACACACAAGCAAAGCACCCCTTATATGTTAATTTGTAATTACTCAGATTTTTAATACACAAAAAAGAAAACTGTGTAAAAATAAGGAAATCACTAAGTTTTACACTTATTATAAGCAGTAGAACCAGAAATGAAATCCAGGTCTTACTTCAAAGCTTCTATATTTTATGGACTAAAATTCTCTTCAGGCATGATGACAATAATAATCCCATATCTCTTATAGCACTCTTTACTTTAAAAAGTGTTTTTATTTCTTTTATGTCAGGTAATCACATCATCAGCTCTGTGAAGATGGTGGGACAAGCATTTTTATTCCCATTTGACAGGAGAATGCTTTTGAATATAAAAAGTGCTATACAAATGTAATGTGGTATTACCAGTGTCTGTGAAAAATAAACAAGTGGCAAACAATTGAAATGCAATTTTTACCGTACAGTTCTTCCAGTTCCTGCATCAAAATCTCATTGATTTTCATGGCATATCTAGGACTAGATCGACAGTATGTGTTTAGTGATGAAACACAATCTAAGCTGATGGTAGAGTTGTCAAAAGAAAGAAATACAAATGTACCAATATTTGTGCTGAAACGTTGTTAAAAAGGAAATGCTGCTTCAGGACACTAAGCTCCGTTTGCTTTAAAGTACATTTTTATTTTCTACACAATGCATCGTTTTAGAATTCCTGGAGTTAAATGAAGCATAGACTGGGGACATCCACCATTCTCACCACAGCTGCTGCAGCATCATAGAGCACATTGCAAGCTCGCTGGGAAAGAAATTAACTGACCATCTGTGCAGCATATATTTGTTGGCTTCTCATGCTTGATTAGTGGGGAGGGTTTTTAAGTGTATGATAACCCAACCATTTCACAGAGTTTATATATAAAATATAAACATGAATGATAAAACATAATATCTTTCCTATATCTTGAATCTTGAAGTTAGTAGGACCTACCATAAGAAAAAGTCACATTATTCCAACTTAACAAAAATATGTAAGAGACTTAGTATCTCTAAGTCAGAAAATTAAGGATTAGTGGCCTCAGACCTAGCATTTGATGGCCATTATATATGGGCCCTTTAGGGTACAGGACTAAAGTAACAGCAATAGTATGGAAAGAAGGTTAATTTTTTTATAACAGAAATACAAATACTAGCCTGGAATTAAATAGTTTGCATATGACTTTGCTAGTCTACATTAAATAATCACCTTCAAAACATGGGCATATTCTATTCCAGCATATAGAAAACTCTGCAAAAGAACAGTCAACAGATACAATCAGTGGATTTATAACAGTGAATAAATAGAAATATTAGTGAAAATTTAATAATAATCACTAAAAAGCAGCAATCAATGTAATAAGATAATTGATGACTTAAAATGACTGAGATATTTTAAAGTCATTTCTATTCTACAGAGTGTGAAGTCTGAACAAGGACTAAAAGATGGTGAAGTGAATGTATAACACATTCACATTGAATCAATACTTCTCATTTATCATTTGTCTACCTTGGCTTACTTCATAGAACAGGAAGATAAAATTTTGGAAAATTCAGAAGATAAGAGGAAGATAGACATTCTAAAGCAAAAGTACACTTTTTGCCTTGTAACAATAGCAAAAATGTAGTATGTTTAGCAAGATATTGCATACCATGCAGTCACAGCCTGAAAATTAATTAGGTAATTTTCAGCCTTTCATGAAAAGGGAAAAATGAAAGAATGCAAATAATGGATCTTCCAATACAGTTGGTATTAAAATTATTTCCAAATGTCAACTCTTTTCCACTATAGTTTAAGGAAGGATCTTAAAAGCAAATGAGATGTAGCTTTGCTATAACAGAAGCTAGAGTCATAGGTTATAGGAAGAGGGAGGAGGATGGAGATAAGAATCAATAGCCAGCCTGGGTGAACTTTGAGTTATTTTGAAATGGTTGATTTATCATTCAGCTTTTGAAGCAAAAACACTGTTTAAAAATCACCCCAAATTCAGTGGTTTATATTTATTCTCATGATCATAGGTGTGTAAGTTTGAAAAAGCTTGGGGTAGTATCAGCTGAGCCAGTTTGAGCAGCTCTGCTTCAAGCAGTGTTAAGTGACATTTAGATCTAGCCCAGGTGTGGGGCCTATAACTATGGCAGGTGTCTTTTATCTCTTAGTTAGAGGACACCTAAGAAATGTTCTCTTAAGAGGAGCATAATGGCCAAGTCAAATTGCATAAATACATGTATGGCTTCTAAAGACATCAGAACCAATCAATCCATTGGCTAAAGCAAGCCTAATGGCCAATGCCTGGATCATAGAAATAGGAAAGTACACTATGCTATGATGAGGGGAGTTGCTGAAGGCATTCAAAACAGATGGACCCTGGGAAATAAAGCCACACACTATGCCACAGATTGAAGCAGAGAATTCATGAGGGAAATATATCACACACCCTTAAATAGCTCTTTGTTGCCTCAGGGAAAATCACAGGGAATGTGGAAAATTGGTTCACTGAACATTTTGTTCTGTGACAGCAGTTCTGAGATTTGCATTGATCTTATTTTCAACACACACCAATCACACCAAATGAATATAGAGAATCCTGGATTCCTCCATTATAACCACCTGATGAGGAGTGACTGATGTTACAGAATCTTAGCTAAACTTGGAGTATCCTCTAAGATTATTTATCTTTCTGCTTTCAATTTTACTCTGACTTTGATTTTTCATATTTTGCTGTCAGCAGGAAATAAATGAACAGGAAGGTGTCTAAGCAGAGAAGCAATGTAAAATATCCATGAAGAAGTGTTAATATTTCTCTTTTAAATGGAAATTTCAGTTGACATTGCATATCATTATTAAATAGATCAAATAGGGAAAATTGCAAATCAACTAACATGTATAAACTTTTAATCCATTATTATTCCTCATCATACTTTACTTAAGTGCCTACTATGTGTCAGCTACTGTGTTTACTCTTGTGGATACAAAGATGAGTATGGAATAGTGCCTGACTTGGAGAACTAGTTCTACTGGTCATAGACTTCTTCGGCAGTCTTTAATTCTTTCAATGGTTGATTTTATTTTTATTTTAAGAAAAAAATATTAGAGAATAATAGAGAATACCTTTGGCTAAGTTTTAGGAATTTGCATTTTAGTCCTAAATCTCTAATTATATACATGACCTAATTAAGTGACTAAAACACAGCACATCTATTTCTCCTTCTGTAGAGTGGGAATCATGGTATTTGCAACACACACATTAGGATTTCTGTGAAGTTCAAACAGAAATGAACATAATATCAACTTAAAGAAAGCTATGAAAATTACCCTTTAGTTTCTATATCTTACTAGTGATTCTTTGGTTAATTGACATGAAAATACTAAAGCTTAACATATGTATTTTGCTTTTAATTTTTAAAAACATTTCTCATATATTATTGTGGAATAATGGCTCCACAAGTATGCCTGTGTCCTAAATCCTAGAACCTGTGAAATGTTTTCTTACATAGTAAAAGAGACTTCAAATCTAATTAAGTTAAGCATTTTGAGAAAAGGAGATTATTCTAGATTACCCAGGTGGACAAATATAATCACAGGATCCTTATAAAAAGAGTCAAGTGAGAAGTAAATGTGATGGAAGCAGAGGCTGGGTTGATGTGGCTACTAGCCAAGGAAATTGGTAGCCTCTAGAAGCTGGCAAAAAGCAAAGATAGATACTGTTCTGTAGCTTTAAGCCAAAATGAACTCTTCTGACATCTTGACTTTAGCCTAGTGAGGCTGATTTTTGGACTTCTGACTTCCTGAATTAAAGATAACAAATTTCTTCTAGACAAATTTGTTCTAGATAAAGATATTAAAGATAATATACTTGTTCTAAGTAAATAAATGCATGGTAAATTTTTTCAGCTGCAATAGGAAACTAATACACTTATATATTATCTCTTTATATTAACATATTACCTATCTCTTTATAGTCTTATCACCTTAGTACAAATTTTCCACTTACCTTCATTCAATATTTGTGAAATCAGAGCTCTCACTTCAATATTATTTACATAGACATTTACTTTTGTTCCCTTCAAGAAAGAACTGATTAGTAGAAAAAACTAACAAATATTAACTAGTGTATTATCTAATATCAAATTTCCATCATATAAATTCTATTAATACATATTCCTTTAAGACTAGAAACAGTAGATATTAAATTTTTAACAAAAGTAGACACAAATAAAGAATTTTCCTATACAACTAAGATAATTTATGAAATGTAAATAATTTTTACTAGAGTTTATACAATAGAATAATAATGGAAAAGCTTACTAGTCATTCAGTGAAAATAAAACTAGGAAAACCATCTAATATTTAGTGTATAAACTAATAAAAAATGAGATATTAACCACAGGTTATAAACTACAAAATGAATGATCTAAAAACTTATAAAAACCCTAATAATTGAGAAAAGAAAGAGATATAATTTGAAATAACAGAAGCATGCCTGGTAGAAGTAGAGGTCAAGTGGCCTTGTGATTGAAGCAAGAGAGATGAATATAAGAATACAGGTAACAAAAAAAATTTGGAAGCAAAAGAACCATGGGACATCAGCAAGAAAAGAGAGAGAGAGAAAATGAAGGAGGAGAGAGGGAAAGGAAAAGAAAGAGAGAAATTAATTATAGCTTAAATAGATGGCACACTACTCATCCAATGCTGGGATATAAACCCACATATACGGGTAATTCTCATCAAAGGGGAAATGAGTCAAAGAGAAGAAAATATTTAAGTCAAAAAGAATAGTTCATTCAGAGCTGGTTATGCAACTCTGGTCGGTCCACATCCAAAATCACAAAGACTTGACATATTTTTAAAGTATGTTTATAATTAAAAAAGGAATGAAGGACACAAGAAAATAATAAAAAGGAAAGGAGGGAGGACTGGAGAGAGAAAGGAAAGATGAGAAGAAAAGTATTATGTAATAATTGACACAGGATTCAGGGAATAATTTATGAACTTGCAGGTATGAAAGCTGGATTAACAAGTCAAGGAGGAAAGGCAGAATGCAGCACTTAGATACGCTAGTTAGAAATTGCTTTTAATGTGCATTGATGAGATCCCTGTGCGAAGAATATAAAAACACCAGAGAAAAGACACAATTCTAGGAACTGGATTAGTACAAATTTGGGGTGGTAGATTTGCATTTTAACCTAATTTTGGTTTTCAGTGCTAGGCTCCAGTTTTCTACATTTTCCACCACTCTTGTCTCTCATATAGGCGTATATGCAGGGAAGTCTGGAAAAACCTAGCAGAGAAATTAGGTCTTGGGGACCTAAGCAAAATGTCAACTCTCTAAACTGGCCTCCTTAATGAACATTAAAAGACTCTGTAAGAGTTGAAGGCTCTCTCTCTGCTTCTTAATGTTCACTACCATAACCCCCCTTAGTGGAGATACTGACTCTTTCCAGAAGCTTCTCGGATGAGGAAGCTATCACTCTCCTGCTAGGCTGGATGCTTATTTATGGCATGGTTAGTAGAGATAGTCTTTAGATGGCTAGTGAGAAAAAGGGAAATCTGTTTCACATTTGTCTCTTAGTTTCTTGAATATAAAGTGCCTTTTCCTACTCTAATCTTAGCTTAGACAAACTTTTCTTGGAACTCTTTAGTAAATAAACATCCACGTTCAGTATACAATAACCTCTTTTCTCTATCCTAGCTCATCCACCATAATTACAACTAGTCATTGTTTCCTCATTTGTTTAACATCAGACTCTGTCTACTGTAAAGTCCCTAAGCATAGGGATGATGTGTCTTTTATTTATCTGTCTATAAAAGGCCTAGTGTGGTGCCTGAAACATAGTATCTTTTACTAGTTAGATTAATGGGTGGATGAATAGATGGATGAAAGACAGTGCATCAATTCATGGAACTTTCCAAATTCACATGTTTAAGTTATATAAACAAATAATAAAAGGATTGACAATGTATTGAAGAACAGATAAGACTGAATTCTTACATAATGGTAAAAGTAAGCGTAGAAAATACCAAAATAAAGGTAGATAATATTTAGGAAAATTCTAAAGACAGTTAAAACTGCTTTGCATGTTTTGTTCTAAACAAGAAAAATGAAACAAAGCAAAACAAAATAAAGCGACCTTGTTCTAGTCTATGGTTAGAGTGTTTTAACAACCTGGATCTGCTTCAGAATTTTCCTCTTTAGATTGTTGTCTTAGTTCTTTGAAAATATTATTATGATTCGAATGGAAGGAAGGGTATCTAACAATCCTATATACATGTTTCTGCAGTTCCACTCAGGCTGCTTCTTGTGTGGATATTGTTATTGAGTCTTGACCTCCATGATGACACTACTTTGTGTGGAATGTTCACTTTATCATGTTTGAAGACTACTTTTCTAGAATAGATTACCCTACTGGCTATTCCTAGTCCTTTCCTCTGTCAGAACAAAAACTACAATCTCTTACACACCAGGCCAGAGCCACAGCACAGATAAGGAGGGATCCCATGCTTATGGAGAGGGGGGAGTAAATTTTGCCCATTTTCCACTCCTCCATTGGACTTGATAAATACTAGGAAAAGTGATCTTTTCCTTGATTCATAAATTCAGCTAAGTTTATCTGTCAAATTGTGAAAGAGAAGTGGGAAACATTTGTATTTTTATCAGAAAGATGGACAACTCTTTGTTACAACAAAAACAGCAAATATAAGTATTAAAAAACAAAATAACAACTAAAAACTTAAAGGATGCAGTAGTAGACATGTTCTTTAAGAAGTTGTCCTTGGGGACATAAGCATATATATTTATACCTATGAGAGTGCCTCTGTTTGATAAAGAAATGTGATATTTTACTACGTTTTTTAATCTAGAAAGAGCATAATGGGTCTATGGATTTGGTACACGAGGATAAATGAAGGGACATTGTCATTTCGTGTCACTACAGTATTAACTGAGAGACTGTAAGGCATTAACATTGCTGGACTGAGAATCAAACTGCTTGGATTTGAATTCTGAATTATAGCTTCTATCCTTTACTTCCTTTGGGAGGAATCTTAAGATTTATGTATTTTATTCTTTCCTCTGGCAAATGAGGATAACAATGATATGTAACTCATACACTGATTTTCATTGTTGAATCCACGAATACAAATTAAAAGTCAGAGCAAGGCCTTGGTACCTTCTATTCTACAGATGTTGGCAATGTTTATTTTAGCCCTCACTATGCTATTGATGACGGGAGCATATGTGCTTCTGGCATGAGCAGCTAAATTGGTTGAAGACATTACTAGGGTTCATAGAACAGCTAAAACAGAGCTTAAGAGTTTCTTTACATTGGAACCATGTTCACGGTGCAGGGTAATGTCAGAGTCAGGTATGGCAGGAAAGGCCTGAATAATGTGTCCTGCCACTGACATTCATGAAAAGGGGATCTTATCATACTGTTGGAGGTGGTTGTGTTTGCAGTGTCCAGGAGCTAGAATGTCCTGTGCATAATGGGATTGTCCCAATGTGTGGTTTGGATTTTCAGTGTCTTAATTATTTTTACCTTAATATTTTGGAGAGTACTGAACAGCTTTATAAAGTCTAAAATTCCTATCATTCTTGGATATATTTACATTGAACACATATAATTCTCTATTCCTCTCTGTAGCAGGTATATATATATATACCCATTATATATATAATGATTGAAAACTAAAATTCATTTTTCACAGAGCACTTGTGTGAGACAAATTCATTCCATCTGACATGAATGACTACACTATCTGTCTCATGGAAAAGCATCTGTATTTAAATTTTGTTCTTTACAGGGTCAATACCCATCAAAGTCAAGCTTCCACTGAATGTTCAATAACTGCTAGTTAGTGATCTTGATGATGAAAAATACACTTTTACATTTGTTAACTGAGGAGACTTTTTTTATCACTATGCCATATAACTGTCTAGCACGACTATTCCAAATATAACATTGGGGGTGGGTCATGAGACTATTTTATGTTTCCTGGGTTCATCCCCTGACTCAAATAAGTGTTTTTAAAACCACGCTTTTAACTACCTATACTATATAATTATCATCCTTCCTTGCTGTGACAGATTAAAGCAGCCTGTGAGTTATAAAACTGATTTAATTCTGGGTAATAAATGCCTTTCCTCAAAATTTAAACACTTTGTTCTTTTTATATATCAAAGAAGTTTCTTGATAAATGTCACTTTTTTGTTGAAGCACTTTGCAGCTTTGGTTTTTTTGTGAACTCAGTATATTTTCAAATATTTCTATTATTCACAAAAGATTTCAGAATTATTATTCTTTCTGTAGCTACAGGATGATTCCTTGTTTTCTCTCTTGGGACAAATAAATAAATAAGAGGCCATCCCTGGGAAAAACTGGATCCAGAAGAGGGCGCTATAGCTATGTGGTGGAGAACACACATAACAGATGAAACAAAATAAACCTAAAAATTATCTAAGGTAAATCCTGTTATGTATAAAAGTTTTATAACCTTACTGAATAATTTTATGATTTTGATTTTTGATGTTCTCCCATGCTCTCCCTTTCATTAATGAAATTCAATTTACCAATTCTTATACATACTTAGTTTTTGTGCCTGGTGATGACTGTTGGTTTACCAGATATTTGATTTAAAAACTTATACATGAAAGTAGTTCTGCTCTTACAATTATGTGACACTAGATCCTGCACAAAATACATTCTGAAGAAAACATACATCTCTTCAGCATACAAAAAATTATGAGAAATTTGAAAACCATGCAAAATACCTTACTTTATTTCATTTCAAACAGCAATTTAGAGTTGCAAAGTACTTTCACATATCACATACATTAGCAGATTTTGTAGAATGAGAAACTGTAGTTCAAAATGATAAACTAACTGGACATTAGTCAGGCAGTATTTGCCAGATCTGAGGCTTGAATGCAAATATTCTAAGTATTACTAGATCTTTAAAAAACTAACATACATGTAAATGCAAAATAAGATAACTCTGTTACAACTTATGATTTGGAATGTAATAATTAAAATACAAAAGTACATATTATATGTATGGAGTAATAAACAATCTAAAAGTGTCCCAAACATAATACTGGCAGCTATAATGTTTGAATCTGTAGGAATTAGCTTTGGCCAGTGAAGCTTTTTTAATTTTAAGGAAAGTAAGTAATCGTGTCTATTTTTTCTTCATTCAGAATCTTTGAAATAATTCAAAATAGGTCTCTCTGTATAACCACAAAGCAACTCTTTACATATCAAGGAAAAATTATGTGATAATTTGTGTAATCTGAAAAATTTATCTACATTATATAAGTATTGTACATTTTGCTTATATAGTTTTGTCTTAGATATTGAACTGGGGTGTGTTTATTTTGTATCTTTTGTCTTTTTCCCCTTAACTTCAGCAATTTGATCCAGCCACAATATAAGGTGACTGATGCAGGTCTACATACAGTGATATTCTTATGTGCTGATATCTAGCTAAAAGTCAGAGGGTGAATAAGATATTGCTCTGTTCCTCATCAAGACAGTCTAATGGGAAAGACGTGTCATCAGATCATTTCACAACGCAAGTTAGAGATTTCCCAGGAGCTTACAGGATCACAGAGGACAGGCATAAATGTGGCTGCCATGTGGAAAAATAATGCCTGAACTCATCTTGCCTGGTGTAATTCTTTTACGACACTTGCTCATTTCGTGTTAAAAACATGTTCCAGAACATGACTTCCTTTAAGTTCAATAATTATGTGCTGTGATGGAAGATGTTCCCTGTGTTCTGGGCTCTGTTCCTGCAACAATCCAGGGGAACTTCTGTAGAGCCTATGTCTCCATGCCTGTGTAGCCACCTTTATCCCTGATTCTTCCCTTCTTTCTGTGTTTGAGGAGAGCAAATCATGGTTCTTCACTCCTGCAACCCGTGTGCTGCACTGGCCCCTCAGAAGTCGCCTGCTCTGGGTGTTATGCAGGTGGCCAAGCCCTGTGAGGCTATTGGAAGCTAACCACTAACCTAACCACTCAAACTGGTTTGCGTGAATCCATATACCACTTATCATACTGCTGTGTAACTGTCAAATAACTGGCCTGTTCCCCCAAGATCCTGCCATCTCCTCCAAAAACAGAGATTTTCTTTTTTCCCTCCATAAAATCAGAAAGTATAATTAATGACAAGACATCCAAGTCTGCATGGATTCAGAGAAATAAATCCAACCATTTTTCTTTTTAGCTCCAGAAGCATGAAGAGTATTTACAGAAAAAAAAGGTCTCATTCATTAACCTCGGAGATGCCAAGAGGAGAAATGACATATATAAATGACATAAAGAACTCTTTTTGTTGTTCTGGGTTTACATATTGCATATTGGATAAAAGGAAACATTGTGTCACCACCACACTGAGATCAGTGGATGAGAAGAGTTTCAGGCTTCAAGGATAGAATATCAGCCTGAACACTGACAGACCGAAGATCAGCCTCACCAAATTGGGGTAACCTTGAGACTGAATGGATTCTGAAGGCATTACATACTTTCTTCCTTGATGATGACAGTGGGATATTAACAATCGCTACTGAGACCTACCTAAGTGTCTCCCAAAAATCTGAGCTCCTCCTTTTATTATATAGAGTGGTGGCTTCGCAACCAGGGGCTAACTTTTCCAGGCCGGTAGCATTAAGCATGACTGTGTATATAAATTCTTGACTATGGAATGTACGTGGAAGAAATGTATGTATATCTTTGGAGAACTATCAATACAAATCCTTGGACCGTGATTGTTTCAGTTATTTTTTTTTCTCTTTTTGAGTTGGAATGGTTCTTTATATGTTCTGGTTAATAGTCCCTGAACAGATATATGATTTGCAAATATTTTCTTCCATTTTGTGGACTCTCTTCTTACTTGCTTGATAATATCCTTTGAAACATAAGGTTTTTAATTGATGAATCCCAATGTTTTGCTTTTCTCTTTTGTTGTTTGCTCTTTTGGTGTTATAGCTATGAAATCATTGCTTAATTCAGAGTCACCCATGTTTATTGTAAGACTTTCACAGTTTTAACTCTGAGGCTCTTATTTGAACTTCGAACAGATATTTTCTTGTGCACTTTTCTAGTCATTGAACCTGGCATTGTAACAATCAGATGGTTCAACGTGCTCAATAAAATAAGTTGAATAATCTGACAAGAATTGACTCTAACTCTTGAAATTGAAAGGCTTTTTTTTTCACTGCTAGGATACCAATAGTTTTGTGTTTTAAATTCTGTGTCCTGAAAAGAGGAAGGGAAAATTAGTTTTCCAATATAATACTAAGCAACTGCTTAAAATAGATAATCCAAAGTATTTTGAAAGGCTTCCTTACTTACCTTGGAATTTGACTTTTGGGAACAATGGATTCACTTTGGTTACTCAAGGCTGCATCTTTGGTATAAAATTGTAAGTTTTTACTTAGACAGTGGTTACTGTAACTTGTTAGTGAGTCAGAATCCTCAGGGAGCAGGTGTGTACATCACAGGAACTGACGGCACAGGTACAGAAGAAGGAGGGGGTGAGAGAACAGACCAGGTGTTACCGATATCTTGTCCATCAGCAAAAATCATATCCCATGAAAAGCATATTCTGAACTACACAAAACTAGACTACAACTTGGCCATGCTATTAAACACATGAACACTGATCTAGCTAAAAATTTTAGCATGTTTAGTGCAAGTATACCAGTATTTGTTGTTAGTGTTGACAATATCTTATTTCAATAAGATATTGTTTGCAGCACTTCTGTACCCTTATGTTTATGGTTTCTCCTGAAAGCAACATATTTTTGCTTTACACAAAAATGTCTTAGTTCCTTTATAATTTTTCATTTTCTCAAAATTATCATCCTACATCAACTCTGGTAACCAAACAGTATGGTGTGCAAATGTTTGATTTGATTATTTAAATTTTTTGGAGTTAGGTGGTAACAATATGAATCCCAGAAGTGAAATCCCATCATTGGCAAGCACTTCTACACTGTAATTACATAGTGATATAATCAGTTGCTTTCTGATAAAAAAGAAGAGGTTGGTTAGATTGTAACTTACTAATAGCGTCATTAATTAAAGGACACTATTCTCATTACAGCAATTTTTTAAAAAACATTGATAATGTGGCCACAAAGACATTATGAGTTCACTGCTTTTCAGAAAATAGGTCCTCATAGCTAATACCTGTGGATGGCCATTTGTGCAATTTTTTTATATAAAATGTCTAAGACATTTGTCCATATATTTACAGGTGGTGATTTTGACTTTAAGAGTTTCTTACATATCAAGACACAGTTCTTTGTCAGATATAAAATTTTCTAAATGATTTATCTTAAAGAACAGATTTTTTTGTCTTTCTTAGTAATATTGCATTGTATATATATGCATCATTTTCTCTACTCATTCATCTTGAGTTGCTAGCTAGTTTGCTTCCATATCTTGATTATTATAAAGAATGCTGCAATAAACATAAGGGTGCACATAACTTTAGAATTAGTGATTTTGTTTTCTTTGGGTAAACAGGCAGAAGTGGAATTCCTGGATAATATGGCATTTCTATTTTTAACTTTTTGAAGACCCTCCATGATGTCTGTGTGGTTGTGCCAATTTCCATTCCCAGCAAGAGGGCACAAGGGCTTCCTTTTCTTCATATCCTTACCAAAACTTCTTATTTCTTGTCTCTTTGATACTAGTCATTCTAACTGGTGTGAGCTGATATTTCACTGTGGTTTTGATTGGCATTTCTATGATGATTTGCACCAGCAGGGATGGACCTGGAGGGTATTACGCTAGGTAAAATAAGTCAGACAGAGAAAGACAAATGCCATATAATGTCATTTACATGTGGAATTTAATAAAATTAATCAACAAACAAACAAAACAGAGACAGACTCATAAATACAGAGAATAAACTAGTAGTTGCCATAGGAGAGAGGGGTGGGGAGGATAACAGGTGAAGGGGCAAAGAATTAGAAGCTTCCAATTATAAAATGAGTAAGTCACAGCAATGAAAAGTCACAGCACAGTGAATACAGTCCATAATATGCAGTATGTATGGTGATAGATGGTAACTGCAATTATCATGGAGAGCCTTTCATAAATGTATATAGTTGTTGAATCACTGTTATTCACCGGAAGCCAATATAACACTGCATATCAACTGTACTTCAATTTAAACAAGAATAGGTCGTTTAAATATTGATAAGCACAGATTTATCAAACTTTTATGATTAGATCTTTTTGTATTTCATCTAAGAAATTTTTGCCTATCACAAATTTGAGAACATATGATATTCTCATGTGTTCTTGGCTTTTTAGTGTTAGATTTTATGTTTAGTTCTGTAACACATCTCAAATACATATTTGTGCTTGGTATGTGTGGGGATTAATGTTTATATGATCCATATGGTATCCAGTTGTTCTTCCACCATTTACTGAAAAATTGTCCTTACCAGCTTGATAAATCTTGATGCTTTTGTCCTGTTGCTGAACTCTCTATCCTGTCCTGATGCTGTGTCTTTCCTGCCCTTTTACCAATAGCACACTTTGTTGGACTACTAAACTTTATGGTAAGTCTTGAAATCAAGTAGTGTAACTTCTACAACTTTTTTTTATATTGTTTTGGCTAATCTCGGACCTTCATTTCTATACAGATATTAGGCTCATTTGCCAAAATTTATCAAAATCAGCTGCTGGGATTTTTGATTAGTGCTGTGTTGAATATACGGTAATTTGGTGAGAACTGCACTTTTAAACTATTGAGTTTTCCAATCTGGTAATACGGTATATTTCTCCATTTATTTAAGCATTCTAAATTTCTCTTGGCAATGTTTCATAATTTCAATGTTTTGTAGTTGCACATCACTTACTAAATGTATGCATGTTCATTTTTGATGCTTTTGCCATCAAAACTCATTCCCTCTTGCTTGTTGCTAGTATATAAAAACACAATTGGCTTTTAATAATGACTTTGGGTTTTCTGACGTTCATAAATTCACTTCTTAACCAAATTGGAATTGACTTTTGTGTATATGGCAAAGTGGGAATCCAATTAAGGCATTTTGCATTATTACAGGGTCATTATTTTGAAAAAGAAAATAAGCGTTTATCTTTCCTGATGTGCAGTTCTAACTTTGCAAATTATCTCTTTTATATATGTGAGAATGACTTTATACATTTCTTCTAGTCCTTTAGTATTTCTCTATCTTTTTGCAAATACCCTACTGTCTTGACTTATACAAAGTGTTAGCACATCTTGACAGAGTAGGTATGCCAGCTTTGGTTTTCTACTTCATTATAGTTTTTGTAATTATTAATTATTGTGTTTCCATATAAATTCTACTGTAATTTTGTTAACTTTCACAAACACACAAATGCATAAACCTCCTGGGATTTTGTTTTCAAATTTACTGGAAATATAGATACATTTGGAAATAATTAAAATCCTCACAATATAAACTATTGCAATGACTTTCATAAACATGGTATATTTATTTAGGTATACTTTTTCCTGTTAATATCTTATTTTTTGGGTAAGGTGTCTTGCATATTTTTGATATATTAAATCCTAGGTGTTTTTGATGCTCTTGTAAATGGTGTTACTTTTATAATATTTTTAAATAATTATTTTGGTTTGGTATATAGACAAGTAAGATTGCTTTGTATTGGTTTTATATCCAGTTATCTTGCTATATTCACTTTTTATTTTAATATTTTAGTATTTAAATTTAAGCATTCTTCCTAATTTTATCAGTACTTCAGCAGGTCATGTGAAAATAATGTCAAATATAATTCTTCCTTCCATTCCCTTCTAATTCTTAAATGTTTTCTCCTGTATACCTTACTGACCTGGCTAGTATCAGCAATGCTGTGTTTGATACAACTGATGATTTTGGACACTGTTGTTTATTTTCAATGACCAGCATAATTATTTTAGGATTTAATAATTAAAATATGTCTGTTTTAGTTTCTTTCCTGAGGATACTTTTTATGTGATTAAGGAAGTTCCTTTCTACTTTCAATTTGCTAGAAAGTTTCTTAATTTATTATGAAAAAGATTGAGGTTTATTAGCGTTCCAACATGTTCTGAAATGTTATATTGTTTTGCCCAGTTTGGGTATTTGAAAGGACTCACTAGACTTCATCATGCACACTCGCTTAAGGCTTTCACTAAACAAGACATACTGCAGTAACAGAAAAGAGACTTCTAACAAGTATCAGAGATCCAAAGACACTCCATTAGTACAAGCTTCTTTTGTGTCCAAGTCTGCACGTGCAGCTGTACTGTGCCACTGGCTTGAAACAAATTCTGTACGAGGAACCCTGACTTAGGAAAAGCTCACCAAAAAATATTTCAGAGGTTCAAAGTAGTCAAGCCAGTTCCCAAACCCATAAGACCAGTTGCAAAGCATCAGTAAAAGCAACTAACTTTGGGGATGCTCAGGAGCGTTTGGGCCTTAAAATAAGACACATCTGAAACACTTAGTGCCCTTATCTGGCCATGAGTCAGAATTCAGACATCCAGGCATCACCAAAGATAACGAAAGAGCTTTTGCAGTCCAGCTGCAACTAAAGTCTATCTCCACAAATATCTAAATATTTTTTCTCCTTTATTCTAGTTATTTCTTGGATTACACTGACTAGTTTTGAATAGTAACTAAACTTTGCTTCTTTGGATAAACTCAACTTAGTGTTAACTATAATATCCTTTTAAATAAATTGCTGGAAAAAATTGCTAATATAGTACCTAGAATATTAATTATGTACATGAGAGAGAGCGTGTCCCTTACTTTTTTCCTGCAATGTCTGTGTCAGTTGTGGGTATCAAAACAAAACGGATGTTATAAAATTATTTGAGAATTATTTCAACATTTATTTTCTCTGAAAGCATTTGTATATACATGTTATTTTATTCCCTAAAAGTTTCTAGAGTTATCAAGCGAAGATTCCAAATCTGGAATTATTTTTGCAAGAGTAATTTTATTTATACATTCAGTTTCTTTAAGCTATATATTTTAAATGTCTTCTTCATCTAAAATCACAATTTTATGGACTTAAATTTGTTAATAACTTTTTATAAATTTCTTACTATGTGTAGGATCTGTATTAGTAACTCCTTTTTCATTTCTGATATTGAAAGTATACATACTTTTTAAAATTTTTATTATTCTTAGGATTTACCGATTTTATTTTATTTTTCAAAGCACCAATTATTGTGTTCTCAATCTTTTCTTTTTAGTATTTTTCCTAATTTTATTTATTTTATGCTTATCTTTATGATTCCCTACTTCTGCTTCCTTAGATTTAATTTGGTGGGTTTTTTTAAACATCTTGGAGTGGATCCTTAAAGCTTTATAATTAGCCTATCTAATTTTCTCATGTATGTACTCAGGGCTGTAATTTTTTCTACACACAGTTATAGGTACATTTCAGTAATTCTGATACAGTATATTTTAATTACATCCCAGTTTGACATTTTGATATTTAAATGTGATCAGAGGGGTCATTTTGATATATGCTGCTTACTTTTGAAAAATGTGGGTATTTTTAAATTATATTTTGGTTTTTAATTTCTGGTTTCATTCTACTACTATGCACTTTTGTGCATTTTAAAAAGATCATGTACTCTGCAGTTGTTGACAATGGATTTGTTGTCTGTGCATTCTATCAATTACTCAGAGAGATGTAATTAAATCACTATAATTGTAGCTATTTGTATTTCACCCTTTAATTATACCAATTGTTAGTTTCGTTACTTAATAGATTTTTATAATTTAAAAGTTCCCTCTTTCCCTCTACTACTTGCCATAACAAACCATGGTTATTTTAAAGTTTATGTATGATAACACCATAATCTAGATCTATTATTGCTGTTTCTATTAATCACATATTCTATATATTTTGGATTTCTCACATGCTTGATAAATGTTACACACTCTTTATGTAAAACTATAAAGATAATTTGAGGCTTTGGCTAATGCCATTTTTGTACAGAGAGGAATTATATTTGCTTTTTCAGATATTTAATAAAAACAATCAATAGAAATCATGTCCATTCTAACAGGATTCAAAAGATTTGAAGTTTCATTCTCTACAAGCATATTTTACCCAGTTCTTTCATAGTTAGTTGTATTTAGTGCTTTGATGTTCCTAAACACCAGAGGAGTTTCAGAGCGCTATACCTCTGAACATTGCCTATTTTAGTTTGTGTCCTTTCAGACTCTAACTCTTTCAATTTTAGCTTCCTAGGCTCTCGGTAACTGCTTTAAGAATTGGAAATGCATAGAGGAGAAAAGGAGGATCAAATACTCAGATCACCTCTCCATGCCTGTTTTCTTCAGTATCTTGGATCTAAGTGTCTTCTTCCTTAGTAGTTATTCACTGTCTTGCAACTGATACATCCCACATTTGCCTATTTCTCTTAGAGAGAAGGTTCATCTGAAGCAACTCCATCACCATTGCCAGCAGCAAGACAACGGGCACAATTTTAACTTAATATGTCATTAACAATCCAAGAGAGAAAATAAACTTGAAGTCACTATGTATTAATATCCATTATTTTTTTTTCAAACCAAGTATAGGAGGGTAAGAAACATTGCTTAGAGCTGTCTCTAATTCATTTCCTCATAAATTAAGTGCAAGACAACTGTTTGAAGTTTAATAAATAACTTCCCTACTTCTGGACACTTCCTATTCCAAGCACACTTCATACTAATATCTAAATTATTTTCTAAAACAAAAGTTATTTTCATCACTCTCCTTATCAAAATTTTAACATTTATATGATAAATTAAAATGCCACTGAACAACATTTAAAACCTTTCACTTTATGGCACAACTGCCATTTCCAGGCTCATCTCCCACTATGACACCAGATTCTCCATTGGCTTCATCTGTGACACTTCAAAACGCTGAACATTTCCCACATTACTCCCGCTTATGACATTTTTACTTTGGCCCCAACTAGAATGCTCTTGGTACTTTTAAAGCTATGAAAAGCTTCCTGTCTAGAAATTAAGGAAGTTTACAAAAAACAAACAAAAAAAAATGATGGAGGTATGTCAAAGTGTCAAAGGGACACATATGTCAATATGAAGGCATTCTCAATGACCAAAGCTGGAACAATTTAAGAATAAAGTAATATTGGATTAAAACTCAAAGTATGAAATAAATATCCACAGGTCCACATTGATATAAATAAATAGGAAGAATGTACAAGTTCCCATGAAGAAAAAGGATGATTAATTTAGGTAGACATTCCCCTCTCAAGGAGGTTGACCTTAATTCCCATCCTTTATATATGAGCTGCACTGTGTGAATTCCTTCCAAATAGCACAGAACAGAAATTAGAAGGAAATGTTATTTTACAGTGGCTAGACCTAGGAAACATGACCTTAGCAATGTGATATGATGGTATATTATGATGTGATGAGATCATTTAACCTCTGTGGTCTTCCTACTAAAAACTCATCATCCTAGTCTAAGAATGACACTGGAAAAACCCAAGTTGGGGGAATTTCTACAAGGTATGTGACCTGTAATCATCAGAATTGTCAAAATCATGAAAAAAGAAAGTTTAAGAAACTCACATTCCAGAGACAGTTAAGCATGGCAACTGCAATTAGTATGATATTCTGGATAGGCTCCTGGAACAGAAAACATACATTGAGGGTAATTGATAAAATCTCAAAAAATTATGGAGCTTATTAATAGTAATATATCAATATTAGGGGATTAGTTGTGACAAATATAGTGAAGTAGGATTATAACAAAGGGGAAACTTATGTAAAGGCCCTGCAGGAATACTCTGACACTATGCAAATTTTCTGTAAATCTAAAACACTCCTAAAATAAAAAATTCATTTTTAAAAACACTGAGTGTCTATTGTTATTATAACACAGTCTTCTTAATTATTTTATTAAAAGTGCAGAAGGATTGAAAAGGATATGAAAGCATTTGAATAACATTGTATAAAATAGTGAAGTTACAGACGTTTTAGATGAGAATGACATGAAAATGACATTCATTTTACTAATAATTTTCAAAGATTAGTTTCCTCATTTACCTTCCTGGATTACTCCTGTTACAGTGAAACATTTCTTTTTGTTGCATTTACTTATTTCTCATGTCTCTAATTGGCAGTTAGTTAATTGAGTCATTTATTTAATTTGTTTAATTGTTTGTTTATTTTACTTCAACTTATTTATTATTTTCAAAGATATATTTACATACTAGATACCAGAAATGAAAAGAATGAATATTATGAACTTTGACCTCAAATATCTTATGAGTTAATATAAAAATCGAAAAGTGATATCACACAATAGGAAAATTGATAATCTGGAAAGTTATACAAAGCACAATAATAATATAGAAGAAGGAAATTTGTCCAGAGAAAAATGGTATTTGGTTTGAGATTAAGACATTAGTTTTAGGAGTGTGGTAGTTGAACAAATGGAATCAGTACTTTTACTCTGAAAGTAATAGCAGGTCTAGATATTTTTTTCTGATTACAAATAATACACCTTCATTAAAGAACATTAAATATAAACACATATGAAAAACTGATAACTGTTACCAATATACAAATATTTTATATTGCCTTATATATTTCCAACATTGCTCTATGAACATATTTACATTTTTACCAAAATGAGTCATAATATATATACATATGTACTGTTTTATATTTTTCACATTATAATACACTGCATATATTTTCATGCCATTAAAAATATTCAAGATAAGAGAATATTAGCAAAGCAATGTTATGAGAAAAAGCACAGACAACTATCTGAGCATGATTTATTCTGAAAATATAACTAATTAAGTAATACTGAATAAGGCAAGGCCAGGGCAAATTTAGGAGTATATCATAAGGCTGGAGAGAAGATTGGCTTGGTCACAAAACTCTTATATTTGTTACCAAAAAGTTCAGGCTTAAACTTTTTAACAGTTAAGAGTAACTAGAGAATTTAGAAGAGGAAAGGGACACATGATCATGTTTTCATATCTCCTCTACTACTGGATTGCAATTAGATATATTAGATGATATATGCAAATGATCAAGATTGTAGAACTGCTGATAATTAAACATTACATTTCCTCAATCCATTGGATCTTGGTAGGGGATATATGTAATTTTTCACATTATAAATGAAAATTCTTTACATTTAGTACATGATCAATAAATGTGAACAGAAATCAGAATGCAATAAAGACCATACCAATGAAAAGTTAGCTTATTTGAGATGTGAGTCTTGATATATGATAATAAAAATATAAGTGATCTTTGATCAACTTTTTTGGCTTTTAGCCACCTTCATATGCTTTACATCATCATTAAAGTTATATGCTTTTAACAAGCCACACAACAAATGATATAACAAATGATTTTTTTCATTAACCTATAATTGATCCAGAAAACTGCTTGGCATAGTGTAGACAGTGTAAGGAAGTTTGAAGAATAACTAGATTTAAAATAATGAGATTCAAAAATCTTTGCAGTAAAAACATTTATGAGCAATGTTAAATAGGAACTTATGGTGCCAGCTGGAATACATATTTTCACTTGGAAACTCTCCATCCACTAACACCAATAACTCAAATATGTTTAGGCAGTGTTCAGAGAAGTTTGGAAGAGATTGCTCAGGCAGTAGTTACATTGACTAATCAAGCATATCTCAGGGTGTTCCACGGAGCACTAATTCAATAAAAGTATCTTGGCATTAAAAAAAAGAGTGTTTCTAAGAGGAAAGTATACAGCAATAGAAGCTTCCTCAAGAAAGGACAATCCCAAATGAACAGTCTAAACTAACAATTAATGAAACTAGAAAAAACAGAACAAATGAGTACCAAAGTCAGTAGAAGGAGGGACATAATAAAGATCAGAGCAGAAATAAATAAAATTGAGAAGAATAAAACAATAGAAAGAATCCGTGAAACCAGGAGCTGGTTCTTTGAGAAAATAAACAACATAGATAAACCCCTAGTCAGAAGTGTCAAGTAAAAAAGAGAGTGTACACACATAAACAGAATCAGAAATGAATACAGAAAAATCACAACAGACACCATGAAAATATAAAGACTTATTAGAGAATACAATGAAAAATGATATGCCAACAAATTGGAGAACCTAGAAAAAATGAACAACTTTTAGAAAAATACAACCTTCCAAGACTGACCCAGGAAGAAACAACATCCAAATGGATCATTTACCAGCAATGAAATCGAATTGATAATAAAAAAAATTACCTAAGAAAAATGGCTGGATGAGATGGCTTCATGGCAGAATTTTATCAAACATTTAAAGACCTAATACACATCTTCTTTAAAGTATTCCATAAAGTAGAAGAAAATACTTCAAAACTCATTCTATGAGGCCAGCATCACTCTACATACTAAAACCAGAAAAAAGACACCACATAAAAGAAAATTAGAGATCAATATTCCTGGTGAACATAGATGCAAAAATCTTCAACAAAATATTAGTAAACCAAATTCAAAAATACATCAAAAAGATCATCATGATTAAGTGGGATTTATTCCAAGGGCGAAAGGATGCTGCGATATTAAAAAATCAATCGATATCATACATCACATCAACAAAAAAAGACAAATATCACATGATCATCTCAGTAGATGCAGAAAAAGCATTTGACAAAATTCAACATCCATTCATGATTAAAAACTTCCAGTAAGATGGGTATAGAACGCATGTACCTCAACATAATGAAAGCCATATATGACAAACCCACAGCCAACAACACACTTAACAGCAAAAAACTGAAAGCTTTTCTTCTAAGATCAGGAACAAGACAAGGATGCCCACTCTCACCACTTTAATTAAACATAGTACCAGGGGTCTGAGACACGCAATAAGACAACACAAAGAAATAAAAGGCATCTAAATTGGTAAGAAAGAAGTTAAACTGTCACTGTTTTCAGATGACATGATATATACAGAAAACCCTAGAGACTCAACCAAAAATATTAGAACTAATAACTGAATTCAGCAAAGTTGCAGGATACAAAATTAACACAGAAATCTGTTGCATTCCTATACACTAACAATGAACTAGCAGAAAAAGAAATCAGGAAAACAACTTCATTTACAATTGCTTCAAAAACAATAAAATACCTACGAATAAATCTAACCAAGGAGGTGAAAGATCTATACCCTGAAAACTACAAGACACCCTTGAAAGAAATTAAAGAAAACACCAATAAATGGAAATATATCCTGTGCTCATGGATAAGAAGAATTTATATTGTCAAAATGGCCATTCTGCCTAAAGCAAACTACAGATTCAATGCAATCCCTATCAAAATACTGACAGCATTCTTCAACAAACTGGAAAAATAGTTCTAAAATTCATGTGGAACCACAAAAGACCCCAGATAGCCAAAGCAATCCTGAGAAGGAAGAACAAAGCTGAGGAGATTATGCTCCCCAACTTATACTAAAAAGCCACAGTACTCAAGACAATTTGTTACTGACACAAGAAGAGACCCATAGATCAATGGAACAGAATAGAGAGCCCAGATATAAACCCACACATTTATGGCAAATTAATATACAATAAAGGAGAAATGGATTTACAATGGGGAAAAGACAGCCTCTTCAACAACTGGTGCTGGGAAAACTGGACAACTATCTGTAAGAATGACATGGGATATAGTCTAACTCAATACACAAAAGTAAACTCAAAATGGATCAAATACCTGAATGTAAGTCATGAAACCATAAAACTCATAGAGGAAAATGCAGGCAAAATCTGTTGATTATAAAAATGAGGTACATTTTCCTGAACATATCTCCTCATGCAAGGGAAACAAAATAAAAAATGAAACAGTGGGACTACATCAAACTAAAAAGCATCTGAACAGCAAAGGACACCATCAGCAGAACAAAAAGGCATCCTACAATATGGGAAAATATATTCATAAATGACATATCTGATAAGGGGTTAATATATATCCAAAATATGTAAAGAACACACACAACTCAACACACAAAAAAAAAACAAATAATCCGATTAAAAAATGGGCAGAGGAGCTGAACAGACACTTCTCCAAAGAAGAAATTCAGATGACCAACAGGCAAATGAAAGATGCTCTACATTGCTAATCATCAGGGAAATGCAAATTAAAACCGCAATGAGATATCACCTAACACCAGTTAGGATGGCCAACATCCAAAAAACAAGGAACAACAAATGTTGGTGAGGATGCAGAGAAAGGAGAAACCTCCTACTCTGTTGGTGGGAATGTAAATTGGTTCAACCATTGTGGAGAACAATATGGAGGTTCCTCAAAAAACTAAAAACAGAAATGGCATTTGACGCAGTAATTTCACACCTAAGAATTTACCTGAAGAAAACAAGATTCCTGATTTAAAAATATATATGCACCCCTATGTTTATTGCAGCACTATTTACAATTTCCAGGATATGAAGCAACCTTAGTATCTATCAATAGATGATTGGATAAAGAAGATGTGGTACATATACACAATAGAATATTGTTCAGCCATCAAAAGAAAAGAAATCCTACCATTTGCAACAACATGGATGGATCTAGAGGGTATTATGATCAGTGAAATAAGGTAGGCAGAGAAGGACAAATACCAAATGATTTCACTCATTTGTGGAGTGTGGAAACAAAGCAAAACTGAAGGAACAAAATAATAGCAGACTCACACCAAAAGGGACTAGTGGTTACCAAAGGGAAGGGTTTGGGGAGGGTGGGTGGGAAGGGAGAAGGGGATTTAGGGACACTATAATTCACAATCACAATGTAGGCAGGTCATAGGGAGGGCAGTACAGCAAGGAGACAATTAATGACTCTATAACCTCTTATTATGCTGATAGGCAGTGACCACAATAGAGTGGTAAGGATTTGATAATATGGGTGAATATTGAAACCACCTGGTTGTTTATGTGAAATCATCATGAGATTATATACCTTTGATACATATAAAAAAAAAACGAGTGATCCATTTAGTCACTAGCTTTCTCACTCATGTTTGGTTGTCAAATTATTTTGAGCACAGTGAAGATTCAATGATCTTGCCCCTTGGAGTTTGATGATAAAAGAATTGTTCTGACAATCAGCTATGAACTGAACAGAAATAATCAGATTTAATTACAAGGATGAAAGACTTCCATACTCTTGCCATTTGACTTAGAGGTAAGTCTCTTGGGCCAATAAGTAAAGAGCCCTCCATGACATAAAATATTAATAAACATTTTTTTGCTTTGTTTTAAGCTACTGGTTACTAATGTGGTTTTTTTTT
>JAQQAC010008350.1:4458876-4503644 GCA_029783875.1 Phataginus tricuspis | reverse complement strand
TTCTTTGTTCTTATACTCCACAGATGAGTGAAATCATTTGATACTTGTCTTTTTCAGCCTGGCTTATTTCACTGAGCATAAAACCCTCTAGCTCCATTCATGTTGTTGCAAATGGTAGGATTTGTTTTCTTCTTATGGCTGAATAATATTCCACTGTGTATATGTACCACCTCTTCTTTATCCATTCATCTACTGATGGACACTTAGGTTGCTTCCATTTCTTGGCAACTGTAAATAGGGCTGCGATAAACATAGGGGTGCATATGTCTTTTTCAAACTGGGCTCCTGCATTCTTAGGGTAAATTCCTAGGAGTGGGATTCCTGGGTCAAATGGTATTTCTATTTCTAGTTTTTTGAGGAACCTCCATACTGCTTTCCAAAATGGTTGAACTAGTTTACATTTGCACCAGCAGTGTAGAAGGATTCCCCTTTCTCCACATCCTTGCCAACATTTGTTGTTGTTTGTCTTTTGGATGTTGGCCATCCTAACTGGTGTGAGGTGATATCTCATTGTGGTTTTAATTTGCATTTCTCTGATGATTATCAATGTGAAGCATCTTTTCATGTGCCTGTTGGCCATCTGAATTTCTTCTTTGGAGAAGTGTCTGTTCAGCTCCTCTGCCCATTTTTTAATTGCCTTATTTGTTTTTTGTTTATTGAGGTGTGTGAGCTCTTTATATATTTTGGATGTCAACCCCTTATTGAATATGTCATTTATGAATATATTCTCCCATACTGTAGGATGTCTTTTTGTTCTACTGATGGTGTTCTTTGCTGTACAGAAGCTTTTTGTTTGATATAGTCCCTCTTGTTCATTTTTGGTACTAGTATTTTAAGTCTGTTATCCAGCATTATCTAGCTTCCTAACTATGAAGGTATTGTTACCTAGAAAAAAATTTTTCTTTGAAAAATGTCTCAGGGAGCAGGGAGTTAAAAAATAAGCTGTTTATGAGAGCTGGAAGGATATAATCCATATTATACAGTTGTGGAACATTTGGTATAATGATTTTATGTGATACATTGCAAGATAGATTTACTTGGTACAAATTTGTCTGGGATAACATACAATAAAGAAACTACAATTTGTTGTTTTAGGGAATATTTTGATAACACAAAATGTTAACATTGATTGAAGTTAGTGATTTAGAAAAATTTCACAATGACTTGATAAGCTCAGAAAAGACCTGGTCAATTAATGGTAAGTGACTATTAAGTTTGGAAGGGATCATGTCAACTCGAAGCACAAATGATAACTGAAAAAATCTAGATTCAGTGCAATCTCTATCAAAATATCAACAGCATTCTTCAACAAACTAGAGAAAATAGTTCTAAAATTCATATGAAACCACAAAAGACCCTGAATAGCCAAAGTAATCCTGAGAAGGAAGAATAAAATGGGGGGGATTACGCTCCCTGACTTCAAGCTCTACTACAAAGCCACAGTAATCAAGACAATTTGGTACTGATGCAAGAAGAGACCCATAGATCAATGGAACAGAACAGAGAGCCCAGATATAAACCCAAGCATATATGGTCAATTAATATATGATAAAGGAGCCATGGATATATAATGGGGAAAGAGCCTCTTCAACAGCTGGTGTTGGCAAAACTGGACAGCTACATGCAGGAGAATGAAACTGGATTATTGTCTAACTCCATAAACAAAATTAAACTTGAAATGGATCAAGGACCTGAATGTAAGTCATGAAACCATAAAACTCTTAGAAGAAAACATAGGCAAAAGTCTCTTGAATATAAACATTAGCAACTTTTTCCCTCCTTGGGCAAGGGAAACAAAATAAAAAATGAACAAATGGGACTACATCAAACTAAAAAGCTTCTGTACATCAAAGGAAACCATCATCAGAACAAAAGGCATCCTAAAATCTGGGAGAATATATTTGTAAATGACATATTCGACAGGGGGTTAACATCCAAAATACATAAAGAACTTACATGCCTCAACAACCCAGAAAGCAAATAGCCCTATTAAAAAATGGGCAGAGGACATGAACAGACAATTCTCCAAAGAAGTAATTCAGATGACCAACAGGCACATAAAAAGATGCTCCACATCACTAATTATCAGGGAAATGTAAATTAAAACTACAATGAGATATGACCTCATACCAGTTAGGATGGCCAACATCGAAAAGACTAGGAACAACAAATGCTGGCGAGGATGTGGAGAAAGGGGAAACCTCCTGCACTGCTGGTGAGAATGTAAACTAGTTCAACGATTGTGGAAAGCAGTATGGAGATTCCTCAAAATACTAAAAATAGAAATACCATTTGACCTGGGAATTCCATGCCTGGGAATTTACCCTAAGAATGCAGGAGCCCAGTTTCAAAAAGACATATGCACCCCTATGTTTATTGCAGCACTATTTACAATAGCCAAGAAATGGAAGCAACCTAAGTGTCCATCAGTAGATGAATGGATAAAAAAGATGTGAGACGTATACACAATGGAATATTATTCAGCCATATGAACAAGACGAATATTACCATTTGCAACAACATGGATGGAGCTAGAGGGTATTATGCTCAGTGAAATAAACCAGGAGGAGAAAGACAAGTACCAAATGATTTCCCTCATCTGTGAGCATAAGAACAAAGCAAAAACTGAAGGAACAAAACAGCAGCAGACACACAGAACCCAAGAATGGACTAACAGTTACCAAAGGGAAAAGGGCTGGGGAGGGTGTGTGGGATGGAGGGAGAAGGGGAATAAGAAGCATTATGATTAGCACACATAACATGGGGGTGAGCACAGAGAAGACAAGTAGTGACTCTATAGCATCTTACTATGCTGATGGACAGTGACTGTAATGGGGTATGTGGTGGAGACTTGATAATGAGGGGAATCTAGTAACCACAATGTTGCTCATGTGATTTAATATTAATGATACCAAAATAAAATTAAAAAATGATAACTGAAAAGTATTTTGAACTATAAGCTATTAAAACTCAGACCTCCCTAGTATCAAGTTGAGGATACAGTTGTTATAGCTATTGTAAAACCAGTCTTCTCATCTAAAGATAGATTAAATTTGAATAGGTTAAATTATCTCAGAGGAGAGACACATTAAAGGATATGGCATGCACTTGGATAATTCAAATTGGCAAACTGGCACTACAAGATTGTCCAGGTTCTTCTTGTACTTTCCTTGCTTCAGCAGAGGATCAACCTCTTCTCAAAGGAATTCTGATTCCTTTTTTGGAGAATGGTATTTAGAACCAAGCTCTGTGTGCTTTTCTCATCATGTGTGTTATGTCTCCACATAATATAATTGAGAACATGGTTCTCCATTTCAATAACACTGGTTCCAGTACCTGGTTGATTTTTAACAATTGGCCAGATGAAGAAGCCAGACTAGACAGGTTCCAGTGCTGGCAGGACATTTTAGGTACAAGTGTAGCACAGGGCGGGCCAACACAAGGGTACTAAATGACAGAAGAGACAAAGATAAACAGATGGGAAATATACTAACTTGAGAGATGGTGTGTGCAGGTAAAGTAAAAACAGTTGTATGTGAACAAGAAGCAACAGCACATTGGATTCTGCTCAAAGGTGTGCTCACGGGTGCATCTCTACAGATTTCTCAGAATAAAACAGGAATGAAAAATCTATATACATTTTCAACTATAGTTTAGGAACTAATAAATTTGACTTGTAATTTCTCAATCTGTCTCCTTCTTACTAACTTCATTTTATTTAAAAAACTGAGTATAAAAAAATTAAAAGAATGGTGTTTTAGTTGATATTCTCCAGAGAAACAGAATCAATAGGAAATATCTATATATGCAACCATATAGGAGACAGGTACATTAGATGATTGATAGGTAGATAGATAGATAGAGAGGTGATAGATAGATAGATAGATAGATAGATAGATAGATAGATAGATAGATAGATAGACAGACAGAAATATAGTTTCTTACAGGAATTGGATTGTGCATTATGGAGACAAACAGATCTGTGATGTGCCATCTGCAGGCTGGAAAACCTGGAAAGCTGGTGCTGTCATTCATTCTGAGTCTGAGGGCTTGAAAACCAAGGCAACTGATGATGTCAATCCCAGGGTTGAGTTCAAAGACATGAGAATCAGGGCACCGGTGGTGTTAGTCCCTGGTCTGTGTTCTAAGGCCCTAGAACCAGGAGCTCTGATTACCAAGGGCAGGAGAAAATAGATACTGCTTCTCAAAGAGAATGAATTTGCCCTTTCTCCACTTTTTCGTTCTACTTAGCCTTCAAGGGAACTGGATAGTGTTCACCCACATTGATGAGGACGATCAATTCTGTCTACAGATTCAAATGTTAATCTCCTCCAGAAACACCTTCACAGACACAGACACACAAAATGTTTTATAGGCTATCTGGCATCCCTTAGCCCAATCAAGGTGACACATAAAATCAGCCATCACATAGAGGGTTAAAATAATTAAAGATGACAATTCCTATCATATTGTTCTGGTAATAGATTGCTAAAACAGGTCAAAGTACAAATTCACTGGAAGAGAGATTGGGTCAAAAAATGGAAAGTAGTCGATATCAGGGTGATCAACTGAAATTGAAGATCAACTTGAAACTGAAATTACCAAGTTTTAAGATGAGAATATAAAAATTATCCAAGACCTGGAAGGGGTTCAGAACAAGCCTTCACAGAATGTGACACTTTGGCACATGGGTTACTTTGAGCTGAAGTTAGTCAAGCACCAAAGGAGTCAGCAAGAGCTTTTACCTCCACGTTAATTGCCTAAAAAACAGAAATAGAAGGATTAACTACAAAGAATATGGGCTAGATGTGATCAGCTGGAGAAGGGGGTGCGGGGTGAGATCTGTAGGGCCTGGATATCAAATTCCTCTCTGGATTCCTTAGTCTGTGTACAGCATGGCAAACGTTTGTTTACCAAATATTAGTTCTTCCCATCTCCCTCGGTAAACTGCTTGACTCTCCTTTGAAGTCTCAGGCCCCTTCTCCTTAGCACAGGATGGCATGTGTCAGTTGCCTGACTGCCTTTGGATCTCTTATTCTTATGCAGTAAGTAATAAGATAAGTAATTACATTTAGTTTTCCCCTGCTCATCTATTTCAAGTTGATTTAAATAATAGACCACCAAAAAGGACCTAGAAGGTTAGAGGAAAAATGTTCCCTCCCCTGCAATGTCAAATCTGTAAGGATATCAGAAAGAGGCAGACAGATCCAGAAATGGCTATGCAAGGAGTGTCATCAAATGCTTTGTTCTTATAGATACGTTTCAAAAGCTCAGGATTTCTTAGGAAGAAGAAATGAACTCTTTAAAAAATTCAGTTTAAGAAAATCAGTTGAATGTTGTTTAATCCACTCGTCTATTAAATATGTATAAGAATGCACCTATATGCTTTTGTTTCAGCTATTCTGTAAATTTATTTCAGTATTTTTTTCTTGTATCAATCCCAATGGTTTCCATGATATTCTTTCATCCCAGAAACCCATCTATGTCCTAGACTAGAACAAAATGACATAAAAATTCCACAACGGCTTCTAATGCCAACTAACCGAACTTGAATATCCTTCCCTAAACATCATCCCGACCCCTTGCTCTCTAGCTCAGTTGGAAACTTATTCTCTTCCTTCTAAAAACATAGTCTAAAAAATTTTGGTGATATGTTGTTCATATATAATATTAGTTAAGAATGGTTCTTCAAAAGGGACTCGTTCACAAGGGGCTGAGCTGCTATCAAATTTTTCAGCTGATAAATCACGTTGATATCTGTTATTGTCTAAAAATACAGGTCATGATACTCTCTTCCTCCAGTACTTTCAATGAATCCTCATCAGTCACAGAATAAATCTCAAATACGTTAATATTAAAATCATGTATATTGTGGCCTCCCATCTATTTTTCCAGGATCATCACCTGGTTACTTACATCTCATTCCTTTTATCTTAGCCACACTAGTCCACGTAACGCCACTTTCCTTAGCCCTGTGTTCTTCTGTGTCTTCCTTGTGATTGGTGCTTACTGAGACATTTCTCATTCTCAAAGCAATAGTGACCAGGAGAGGGCTGTGCATACAGACTGCTGGCTTTAAGTCTTGGCTTTTCTGTTTCCTCATCTATAAGATGGGGAGAACAGTTATTGCAGTGGGTCGATGTGAGCATGTAAACAGCTGACTGTATGGGAGCCTCTGTGATGGTTCCTGGCACACAGAAGGTGCTGTGTCTTTGCTGCTGCTGCTGCTGTGGTTGTCGCTGTTATTATTATGGGTTAAATAACATCCTCTCTGAAGTTTTCCTCCCTTGAATCTGAAAATATGAATCAATGGGGTTTCTGATGTTTCCATTGAACATGCATTGCATTTCATTGTACACTATTTATTTAATAGATTTTAAAGAATGTTATATATTTTAACATTCCTGAAATCAGGATGCATCTTACTGGTAAAGACATTTTACAAACCCAGGTCGACATTTACAGATACCAAGATTCACATTTGCTTCTTCCAGTCATCCAGGGACACAAGCAAGCTGAGACCATTCTCACCAAGTCCTCTGTCTGAGGCTTTGGGATCATGCAAGAAGTGTGAGTTCAGAATGCAAACTTCACAAGGGAAAGCCCAGTGATTTAAATGGTCAGGAAAACTTTTATCCCCTCCGCATGGTACCAAGGTTGAAACTTGTGCATTTCCTTACTCTTTTATTCCTGTATTTAATTTCTTGTTTACCTTTACTCTGAGGATATAACCTTAGGGTGGCTCAGTCTTATGTAGAGGTCTCCTATTATATTGCCAGGGAGGCATTCTTTTTCTTTTTAGAACTATATAAATGTACATAAAATAATGACACACCTTGAAATATATTGCATCATGCTTTTGAATGAAATATGAAAATAAACACACATAATATTAAATATTTAGAGGTGAAAATTAATCTTGGGTTTGCTTTGTATAATATCCCTCCCCTCTAAATGTGTTTTATCCCTTTTAATCCTTTGATGTTTCTACTGGCCCACAAAACCCAGTGAAATTGTTAGTTAGAAAGACAGACATGAGCAGGACGAAAAGAGGGTGGGGCCCAGCAACAACTCAGGGAGCTAATCAGATAAAGCCAGAGAGCCAGAAAGACTCACAGAGTTAATGCCCTTTGCAGTGTGAGTTCGCTCCACAGGCTCGGAATCCGGGCTGACCTTGAGACTTGCTGTAGCTGATGCAGGTGAGAGAGGGCAGAGACATGGGGCAAGCATCACGATTAACTTTTCCTGCTTGTGATGAAAAATGCTGAGATATAAATAGTATAGAAAGAACAGGAGGGAAGGCTAAGATTCCATTTTAAAAACCAGAGACTTGGGAAGTAAGATTCCTAACATATTCTTTGGTAATCAGACAATAACCCATCCTATCTAAGGCAGGGCAAGCTGTCTTACCTGATACGTTTTCCAATGCTTGCAGGTAACCACTGTCTTGGAGAACAGAAAGTTTATCCTACAGAGTTATCTTGAGGACTGACTGTGGATAGTGGCATAGTGTCTCTCACTGGACGGGGACACCACGAGACCACAAGTGAGCCCACGCCCAACAACCTGCACCCCGGCCCTTTGCCCTGTTCATGAAAGCCTTTAAAGACACAGCCCTAAGCCCTTCAGCGCACCTCCTCTCTGAGGCTGCCCGCACTCCCCTTTCTTGGGGTATTTCTAAGAGCCTTCTTACTGCTCAGCTTACTCTGTGTCTCTGCGCTCTTCCAGCGGTGTCTTCATCACTTCGCTATTTCATTCTGTTTTCCAGGCGTTAAGCACAGTCTTCAGTCTCCCTGTCCCACTCTCCTCTGTTAATGCACAGAGCACATTAGTGGGGAGGGGCTACTGAGAGCTCTGATCTGAACTTGCAAGTCCCCCTCAGAGAGCTTCCCTTTCCCCTCTTGCTTTATTCAAGTAACCCTGCCTTGGTTTACCCTGACTCTGCCCCATCCCTTCAAGGGCATTCAAATGAAACTTTTGCTCCTCTTCGCTTCTGGGTCTCTGCCCTTCAATTCTCTGTTGTGCCGGGACAAGACCCAAGGAGAACAAACTCAGCCTCTGACAAATGATTTGTATCGATGGTATAAGAAGGTTAGCATCACACTGTGTACAATATAATGTAACCTTATATTTAAGAAGCTAGAGCAAAATTTATTTAGGATAGTGGAATAATTTGTAATGTAAATAGTTTACTGACTCCATAGTATATTGTAAGATATATACGTATACATGTCAAATGATAGATCTGTACTAAATTGTATGCAAATGACATTGTTATTTGCATTTTAATTTAAATTGCTAGAATTTATTATATAATCACATAGGTAGGTATAGATATAGCAAGTATATATAGGATAGTATATTATAAATATAGTTCTTAGGAAATAAGTGAAAACAAAGTGCTTCATACAGTACAAAAACAATAAGGTAGCTAGTCAAGATAACATACTATTTTGCTTTCCCCTTTCCTCCAAAATTTTTGCCTATTTACTAAAAATAATATTGTTTAACTGCCTGTATGCAAAGTTTTTTTTCCTCTCCAAAAATATGTACCATAGCAGAACATGATGGTGCATTAATATTTAAGAAAATTGTGGCATGAGGACATTGTATAAATAAGCTGAAAAAATAATTTTTTTGCAAGCTTGATCACTTCTTTAATCACCCATAATCATTAAACATATGTATATAGTATTATTTTATTTTGAAAATTAAAACCAAGTACTCATCATAAAGCTTGAAGTTTGATGCCATGTTTAGTTCAACATGAAGTAGAAGATATTCAATTCTAACAATTTTCCTTGTCATTTCTTTTCTAAAGTACTCAAAATTCACAAATGAACTCTCTCAATATCTGCCATATTTTCTTTAATATTGAGTTATTTTTGCTTTACTGAATATTCAGTAACTTTATGCAAAAAATAGTTCCAAAATCATTGGACCCTCTGTTCTAATGTTCTAATGTAAAGTTTTAAATTAGAGTTAAACAACCAACTAATAATGTTAGCAATTTTTTTCCTCGAGTGGAGATATCAACCACCAAATCAGATACATTTCAAAATGTTCAAAATAGCGTTTACTTGGTAACAAACAACTCCAAAATCTCAATGGATTGCAACAAAAAATGTACTTCTGACTCATGAACCTTGTATGCCACATCTCCGCTCAGCTCTGCTAGTCATGGCTCTGCCATGTTCCATATGTGTTATTTGGTGGCCAAGGAGGATGTAGTAACTCTTACTTAAGTCATTTCTTTTTCTTTCACTTGAGGTAGAACCATACAAGAGATTTTAAAGCTCTTGATGTATGTCAAGCCTTCTCACATTACATTGGCCAAAGCAAACCATGTGGCCAAGCTTTACTGTAAGACAGAAAATATGCCCCAACTATAAGCAGGTATGGAAAGGCCAAGGACAGGTTTTCTATATATCTTTATATGCTTTTCCATTCCTATAGTTTATATTATTGTCGAAAAGGAAATACCACCCTACACAATCTAAGGCTTTGGGGAAAGTCTGTCAATTAAAAGAAACTAAAACAATGCCCCCACCAAAACTAGATATGGAGTTAACAGAGAACCCGATTCCCCCAAACCTATCATTCCTCTGACTACATTATATTTTTAGCTGAAATCAGCCCAAGTTATACTTGGGTTTATTGTCTAAATGCTACAATTTCTACTTTAAAAAAAGAAAGCTACTCTGTTTAGTCTAAAGAATCTAAGGGTTGTCAATGTATCCAACAATATCCATATGATCAAGGAACCTCAAGAAAAGTAAAGGGAATGTGTGTGTGTGCAAAATGTCCTTCGTGATCTTTTTTAGATGTTTCTAAGTAGGAAATGCACACAAGAGGGAATGGAGAAATATTTATATAATTAAATAATGATCCATATTTCTAAAAAGAAAGAAATGTTAGGCGCACCATATACCAAGAGCCATGAGAAGTCTCACCTACCTGTGTGAGGCATAATAGGCAAAGAGCCCTCACTCTCAGCTGTAGACCCTGAAGTAGTCTAGGAACTGACGCCAGGCTCACTTGGCTAAAATCCAGAAGCTCCTGGAGAAAACTGATTTAGACAATCACCCACAGATGAGAAAGTCTTTGTGGAAGTCCATGAGTCCTGCAGAGAAGTTACAGCACATCACTGGAGCAAAAAATCTGAAATTGGACACTTTGAAGGAGATTAAGAGGAATTGTTTGACTTTACCAAGGTCACCCCTCCCCCAAGGTGGCATATCAGTGCCAAGACAGCCTTTCTCAGCTTATGATTTCCCCTGTGGTGCCAAATGAGAGTGTGTGAGTGAATGCCCAGCTTCTGAAGCTGTGCCAGACATTGCTAAAAAAGCCCATTTTTCTCTCTCCTCCCATCCAGAGTACTGAGTCATGAGCCACACAACTGGTGGGCAGTGAGCGGGTGGGAGAACGACAGGCAGGTCTTGGAACAGAAATTAGCAAAAGGACGTGAATCCTACCAGCCACATCGTGGACTGCAGTGCGAGGATCACTCACAAGCTGCTGGGGATCCCTTTCCTCCAGATCCTTCCCGCTAGCCCACAGGTACCCCCAGAACTCTGAACTCTATGGTCCACAAACTCTCAATTATTGCCCTGGGGCCTGTTTACATTTATAATAATTTCAGAGATTGACAACTAAGATCTCCTCTACAATAATTTTAAATACTTTTCTTTCATTTAGGTTTCTATAATAGAGTTTGGCAGGGGAATCATACAAATTATCTCCATATTTTTTTAAAAAAGCAGATCTTTATTACTTGACAATAATGCCTAAATCTTAAAAAAAGTAGAAAAAATAAAGCATTGTAATAAAAAATATTACAAAATGAGATATTATATAAAGAATAGATGGTCTTAGGAAATATGTTTATGTAATGATACTCTGAGACAAATACATAAATATGTAAAGATATGTATGAAAAAATTATGTATATAAAAGAAAATTTCTACATATATATACATAGAGATTCTTCATTACAATGTTTTCTGTGTTAGTGAGAAAATGGAGAACAATTTAATTTCCATTTCTGGAATGATGGATAAGTAAAACATGACTAGTATACATGCTGTGAAATTCTATGGAGCAGTGATAGTCAACAACCAGTATATACATAGAATGACACAGATACATTTAAATAACATAACAGTAAGCTAAAAGAGAAAATATAACTAAAACAATATGGATTTGTAAGTTAAAACTTCATACACATAATGGAAAATACAGCAAAACTTATTTTCAAACATGCAGTTTAAATGTATTTAGGGGAGGAGAATTGGAGTGCGTTTGAAATAAATTAATGAATATATGCACAAATACATACACATTTTTAAAAAGTGAGAGAAGCCAGTCTGTGAACTGGCAAATTCACCTGAGCAAATCTTCTGGAATCATCTGGGCTGCCTAGCATGTCTGAGTATCATCTAGCTCTGGGGAATCAAGAATCTTGAAGTGCGCTGGCTGTTGGCTGGGGTGACCTGCTACTGCGTCATTTCTCTCCTGTATTCTTCCAGCGGGCAGGCTGCGTGTGCTTCCATAATGAAGGTATTGACTGCATGGTTCTTTGTCAGCCTTTGCTCATCACAATTGCTAATACAACAAAGGCCAAAACATGTCACACATCTGAACTCAGAATCAAGATGTGGGGAATTACACTTGATGCTTCATGGGAGGATCTGCAAAGCCACATTTCAAAGAGTGTACATTCAGTAGAGCCAGAATTAGGGCCATTAATGCAACCAGTCTATCATAGCCCTGGAAATTAAAATCATGATTGACATTTTATTGGCTAACTGGTAGAGACTAAACAAAATAAAATGTTCTATTTCAATTTTTAATAAACAAGTTTTGTATCCCTATTTCTGATCAAAACAAGCAAAGACAAACATCATAAACTACTCTGCATTTATAAAAATATAAGTAGAAAGAAATATATCAAAGGTATAGTTGATTGACCTGTAAAACTTTCAAATATAAAGCTACTTAGTTATATGAAATTCATTAAAATAAATACTTACATGACTAACAGGTTCATTCCCATTCTTAGGTGACTGAGACTGTCAATCCTCTGCTCTTGTGTACAGACAGTCCCCAAAGTACAATTGTTCAACTTAAAATTTTACAACTTTAAGATGGTGCAATAGTATTCAGTAGAAACCATCTTTGATTTTTTTTTAATGTTCATCTTTTCCTGGTCTAGTGATATACAGCATAGTATTGTCTCATGATTCTGGGCAACGGGCTCTATAGCTCCTAGTTGGCCAGTGACCATGAGGGTAAACAACCAGTACACTTACAACCATTCTGTACACTTACAATCATTCTGTACACTTACAACCATTCTGTACTCATACGACCATTCTGTTTTACACTTTCAATACAGTCTCCAATAATTTCATGAGATATTCAACACTTTATTATAAAATAGTCTTTGCGTTAAATGATTTTGCCTAACTGTAGGCTAATTTAAGTGTTCTGAACATGTTTAAGTCAGGCTAAGCTAAGCTATGATATTTGGTATGTTAGGTGCATAAAATGCATTTCAACTTATAATATTTGCAGTGTACAATGGTTTGCCAATATGTAATCCCATTGTAAATCTAGGAAGGTTTGTATTTAATAGTAGCTGAAGCCAAGAAGTAAATTCTACCCCCTGGTATACAAAGGCTTAGATATCTGTGACAAGATAGGCAAATTTCACACCTCTGGCATGGACTTTTCTACAGGACATTAGATTAGTTGTAAGTGGCATTAAAATTTTTCCTAAGAAATGAAATTGCAGTGAAAGGAGTCTCAAATATAAAACTCACCTAGCAAAATATAAGTAAATAATGATTGCAAAGTTGCTTTCAGTGAGTATTCCCTAAATATTTTCCAAATTGTACATTTTTTACATGCCTCTTTATTTTATTTTATTAATTTTTACCCTCAGGTAAATCAGCCACCACTGGCAACACTGGTAATTGGATTTGTATGTTATAAATACATGCTGATGAAAAGGAAATTAAATATAAGATAAACTGGAATTCATAAGTGGTAAAATTAAACAACTAAGCAAAGAGAAGAAACACAAGGAACAAACTAATTCCAAAAAGACTGAGTGACTTTATGAAAAGACTTTTTCTGATTATAGCAGTTAAAAAGGAAAAAGAACACAGAAATTGTGTGTTAATAGCAAAAGGGGCCTTTAATAAGGGTAAACTAAAGCCCCACACATCATTCTAGAACCCTGGGTAATAGAAAAAAGTTTAAGGATCAGGATTAGTCCCTATCTAAATGATCCGTAACTAAGAACCTAATACTCTAAATTGAACTTGTCTCGTAAAGTATTTTAATACAGTTTGACTTTCAGAAAGATGCTTTTTTTTAATAATTCTGAGTCAATTAAAAAAATTTGATCAGCTTCCATAACTGGATATTAATTTAAGGGATCAATTTTTTGTTATGCTTAATCTTTTCTCCAACAATTTCCTAATCTTTTCCTCCAACAAATTACATGCATAGGTGACCACATCTATTTTTTATTTATCTATTTGAAAATGCCTCAGTGTGTATATGTGTGTGTGTGTGTGTGTGTGATTATCCAGACACACACACACACACACACACACAGTTTGATGGTTAATTATTTCAGGTGTCAGCTAGCCTAGGTTGTGATGCCCAATTATTCGGTCAAACATCAGTCTAGATGTTGTTGTGAAGATATTTTTAGAAGTGATTAACATTTAAATCAGTAGATTTTGAGTAAAGCAAATTATCCTCAATAATGTGGGTGGACCTCATCCAATTAGTAAAGACCAAAGAAGTCCTTGAAGAGGAAAAACTCTGCTCTCCTTACTGCAACATAGAAATTGTGCATGAGTGTCCAGTATACAGACCCTAGACCACAACATCAACTCCTACCAGAATTTCTAGCCTGCCCTACAGACTTTGGACTTTCCATGCTACATAATTGCATGAACCAAGATGTATTTTTTTCCTTAAAATCAGCTCACTCTCTATAGATAGATATATAGGTAGGTAGGTAGGTAGGTTGATAAATAGAGAGGATGGATGGAGATAGAAATATGACAGATACATATACATAGATATATTAAAGGGGTCATAAATTTATATATATATATTTATGTGTGTGTATATATATATATATACATACACATGTGTGTTTGTGTGTGTGTGTGTGTGTGTGTGTGTGTCTGGATAATATTGATATAAACAGGAGAATCTAATCTGAATAGTCTGATGTAGTACAAATCAAATCAAACACTAAAAGACTGAAGGGACATTGAAGGAAGGTAAAAGAAACATATCTGAGCAACCCGCTTATGAAGAGACAAAAACCCAAGACACTATATTATAATAAAAGACTCATTTGTTATTTAGTCAAAGTAATGATAATTTATTCCTCTATCCTTAAAAATACTCAAAAAATTTTAATTATTGTATTATTAAATGATTATTCTCCCAAACTGAAGTTCCATTACATTTTTGAAGATTACATCAAAACATATGGAAGTCTCATGCTTCATGAAATTTAATGCCATGGACCAATATTTTATATAAAGATTCAAGAGATTTTAGACATAGTTACTTCACTTTCAATCATTATTAAACATTTCATTACCTTATAGGAAAATCTAAAATAATTTATTAAGCTATAATGGCAAAAATTAAGTAGTGCTACATTTTTTCTCTCAAATTCTTTCAATACATTAATGAAGACACAATATCTAAATGATATCTCTGAAAGGCAAGACAGAATTTATAACATAGGAAATTTTTGATGATAAGGGAGAAGAAAATTTACATAAACTGGGTAACAGCCTTAATTTTGGTATCAACTTTTATCAGGCAAAATTAACAAAATGGCGATTAACTGCCAAAATATATTCAGTTAAAACTGCTAAATTTCAAAAATAAAAACGGAATGCGTAAAGATGGCATATGAAGTACCTACTTTTTCTCCTGTCTTGTTGTTGTTTATTATTTTATTGTTTTTGTTTTGAATTTTTAAAAGCTGTTTTGTTTTTACATTAAACATAGACATATGGATGAGAAGAACAGAAAAAATTTGGGGAGCTGAAAAGTGGATGCAAGCAAGAAAATACTTAGCAGCTCTTTGGTGAAGGGGTGAAGGTTAGGAAGCATAAAACCTAAACTGAAAATGAGGAAGACTAAATCTAACTTCAGTTATACCATGCAATTAGCCAAATGTTAAGGTAGTGACTGTAAAAGATGCACTGGAAGGGAAGATTAGAGATATGATTGACATAACATTGTGCAAGGCGTACAACATGGTAATGTGGTACACACATATATATATGCAAAAATGATTAAATGGTAGTTGTTTTAAGCAAGTGGAGAGGTTTGAAAATTAAATGCATGCAAATACAGATACCAAAAGAGGAGTAAATTGATTTTCTTTTCAAAATTCTGGCAAGTTTCAGAAGTTGAATGCTCTAGGGTAACAGGGAAAGTGGGGGTGACACATAGATAACACAGTCTTGAAGGAAATCAACTCAAGAATACATTAAAACCCCAAGTGTTCAATCTAACTCCACAATACCAAACAATACATTTCTTACTCCCTCAACACAGAATATTTTCTAAGAAATGTAAACAGAGGTACTGAGGTACGGTAAAGGGAAAGTGGGGAACTTGTAACTTCCAAGTATCCTTTCTTGTCCCAGCTATTAGAACAATAGTGGCACAGGATCTTACTCACTAGATACTTTAGTGGAGGAGGTTACTTTTCTAAAGATAATAATAAGATCAGGAATTCTTCAGTTCCTGAGGGAACTAACAATTGTGGGAGATGGCTAGTAAAGGGAACTTATTGCCTGATTGTGCAGTGGCGAAATTCATCAACTTACAAGACTGAAGATTGAATAAGTGACCAAAAAAAAGACCAAAGAAAAATACAACGGAAAAGGAATGTGAAAGAAAGAGGCAATGTGGACAGCATAAAAACATTCTTTAAAAGATCTTTATTATTCCTTTTTTTTTTACTTTCTTATTAAGGTATTATTGATATGCACTCTTATGAAGGTTTCACATGAAAAAACAATGAGGTTACTACATTTACCCATGTTATCAAGTTCCCACCCATACCCCAATGCTGTCACTGTCCTTCAGTGTAATAAGATGCCAAGGATTCACTATTTGCCTTCTCTGTGCTACACTGTTTTCCCCATGATCCCCCATACCATGTATACTAAACATAGTACCCCTCAATCCCCTTCTCCCTCCCTCCACACCTGACCTCCCACACCACTCCCATTTGGTAATGACTAGGTCCTTCTTGGAGTCTCTGAGTCTGCTGCTATTTTGTTCCTTCAGTTTTGTTTTGTTGTTATACTCCACAAATGAGGGAAATGATTTGCACTTCTCTTTCTCCACCTGGCTTATTTCACTGAACATAATATCCTCCAGCTCCATCCATGTTGTTGCAAATGGTAGGATTTGTTTCTTTCTTATGGCTGAATAGTATTCGATTTTGTATATGTACAATCTCTTCTTTATCCATTCATCTACTGATGGACACTTAGGTTGCTTCCATATCTTGGCTATTGCAAAAAGTGCTGCAATATACATAGGGGTGCATACATCTTTTTGAATCTGAGAAGTTGTATTCTTTGGGTAAATTCCAAGGAGTGGGATTCCCGGGTCAAATGGTATTTGTGTTTTTAGTTTTTTGAGGAATCCCTATATTGCTTTCCAAAATGGCTGAACTAGCTTACATTCCCACCAGCAGTGTAGGAGGGTTCCCCTTTCTCTGCATCCTCGCCAGCATTTGTTGTTCTTAGTCTTTGGATGGTGGCCATCCTTACTGGTGTGAGGTGATATCTCATTGTGGTTTCCCTGATGATTAGTGATGTGGAGCATCTTTTCATGTGTCTGTTGGACATCTGAATTTCTTCTTTGGAGAAGTGTATCTTCATATCCTCTGCCCATTTTTCAATTGGGTTATTTGCTTTTTGGGTGAAGAGGCATGTAAGTTCTTTATATATTTTGGATGTTAAGCCCTTGTCAGATATGTCATTTACAAATATATTCTCCAATACTGTATGATGCCTTTTTGTTCTGTTGTAATTGTGTCCTTTTCCACACAGAAACTTTTTAGTTTGATGTAGTCCCATGAGTTCACTTTTGCTTTTGTTTCCCTTGCTTGAGGAGATGAGTTCAGGAAGAAGTCGCTCATGCTTACATTCAGATTTTTGCCTGTTTTCTTCTAAGAATTTTATGGTTTCATGACTTACATTCAGGTCTTTGATCCATTTTGAGTTTACTTTTGTGTATGAGGTTAAACAATAACACAGTTTCATTCTCTTGCATGTAGCTGTCCAGTTTTGCCAATACCAGCTGTTGAAGAGGCTGTCACTTCCCCGTTGTATGTCCATGGCTCCTTTATCATATATTAATTGACCATATATGGTTGGGTTTATATCAGGCCTCTCTAATATGTTCCATTGGTCCATGGGTCTGTTCTTGTGCCAGTACCAAATTGTCTTGAGTACTGTGGCTTTGTAGTAGAGCTTGAAGTTGGGGAGCATAATCTCCCCAGCTTTATTCTTCCTTCTCAGGATTTCTTTGGCTATTTAGGGTCTTTTGTGGTTGCATGTGAATTTTAGAATGATTTTCTCTAGTTCATTGAAGAATGCTGTTGGTATTTTGTTTGGAATTGCATTGTATCTGTAGATTACTTTAGGCACGAAGGCCATTTTCACATTATTAATTCTTCCTATCCAAGAGCATGGAATGTGTTTCCATTTATTGGTATCTTCTTTAATTTCTCTCATGAGTGTCTTGTAGTTTTCAGAGTATAGGTCTTTCACTTTCTTGGTTAGGTTTATTCTTAGGTATTTTATTCTTATTGATGCAACTGTGAATGGAATTGTTTTCCTGATTTGTCTCTCTGCTCGTTTATTGTTAATATATAATAATGACACAGATTTCTGCATATTAATTTTGTATCCTGCTACTTTGCTGTATTCAGATATTAGATCTAGTTGTTTTGGAGTGGATTCTTTAGGGTTTTTTATGTACAATATCATGTCATCTGCAAACAGGGACAGAATAACTTCTTCCTTGCCAATCTGGATGCATTTATTTCTTTGTGTTGTCTGATTGCCATGGCTAGGACATCCAGTTCTATGTTGAATAGAAGTGGGGAGAGTGGGCATCCTTGTCTTCTTCCCCATCTTAAAGGAAAAGCTTTCAGCTTCTTGCTGTTAAGTATAATGTTGGTTGTGGGTTTGTCATATATGGACTTTATTATGTTGAGCTACTTGGCCTCTATACCCATTTTGTTGAGAGTTTTTATCATGAATGGATGTTGAATTTTGTGAAATGCTTTTTCAGCATCTATGGAGTTGATCATGTGATTTTTGTTCTTCTTTTTGTTGATGTGGTGGATGACATTGATGGATTTTTGAATATTGTACCATCCTTGCATTCTTGGAATAAATCCTATGTAATCATGATTGATGATCTTTTTGATGTATTTTTGTTTGTTTTGCTAATATTTTGTTGAGTATTTTTGCATCTACGTTCATCAGGGATATTGGTCTTTAATTTTCTTTTTTTGTGGTGCCTTTGCCTGGTTTTGTTATTAGAGTGATGCTGGCCTTATAGAATGAGTTTGGACATATTCCCTCTTCTTCTGCTCTTTGGAAAGCATTAAGGAGGACAGCTATTAGCTCTTCACTGATAAAATTCAGTGGTGAAGCCATCTTGTCCAGGGGATTTGTTCTTAGGTAGGGTTTTGATTACCAGTTCAATTTCATTGCTGGTAATTGGTCTGTTGAGATTTTCTGTTTCTTTCTGGGTCAGCCTTGGAAGTTTTCTAGAAATTTGTCCATTTCTTCTAGGTTATCCAGTTTGTTAGCATATAAATTTTCATAGTATTCTCTAATAGTTCTTTGTATTTCTGTTGTGTCTGTGGTGATTTTTCCTTTCTCATTTCTGATTCTGTTTATGCGTATACGCTCTCTTTTTTTCTTCATAAGTCTGGCTGGGGTTTATCTATTTTGTGTATTTTCTCGAAGAACCAGCTCCTGCTTTCATTGATTATTTCTATTGTTTTATTCTTCTTGATTTTATTTATTTCTGCTCTAATCTTTATTATGTCCTCTTTCTACTGACCTTGGGCCTTATTTGTTCTTCTTTTGTTACTTTTGTTAATTGTGAGTTTAGACTGCTCTTATGGGATCGTTCTTCTTTCCTGAGGTAGGTCTGTATTTAAATATACTTTCCTCTTAACACAGCTTTCACTGCCTACACAGATTTTGTAGTGTTGAATTATTGTCATTTGTCTCCATATATTGCTTGATCTCTGTTTTTATTTGGTCATTGATGCATTGGTTATTTAGGAATTTGTTGCAAAGGCTCTGTATTTGTGGGATTTTTCATTTTCTTTGCGTAATTTATTTCTAGTTTCATACCTTTGTGGTCTGAGAAACTCGTTGGTACAATTTCAATCTTTTGAATTTACTGAGGCTCTTTTTGTGGCCTAATATATGATCTGTTCTTGAAAATTTTCCATGTGTACTTGAGTATAATGTGTATTCTGATGCTTTTTGGGTGTAGAGCTCTGTTGATGTGTGTGATGTCCATCTGTTCTAATGTGTCAGTGCCTCTGTCTTCTTAACTTATTTTCTGTCTGGTTGATCTGTCCTTCAGAGATAGTGGAGTGTTGAAGTCTCCTAGGATGATTGCATTGCATTTGATTTCTCCTTTTTATTCTGTTAGTATTTGTTTCACATATGTAGGTGCTCCTGTGTTGGGCACATAGGTATTTATAATGATTATATTTTCTTGTTGGATTCACCCTTTTATCATTATGTAATGTCCTTCTTTGTCTCTTGTGATTTTCTTTGTTTTGAAGTCTATTTTGTCTGATACAAGTACTGCAACTCCTGCTTTTTTCTCCCTATTAGTTGCATGAAATATCTTTTTCCATCCATTCACTTTTAGTCTGTGTATGTCTTTGGGTTTAAAGTGAGTCTCTTGTAGGTAGCATATAGATGGGTCTTGCTTTTTTATCCATTCAGTGACTCTATGTCTTTTGACTGATGCATTCAGTCCATTTACATTAGGGTGACTATCGACAGGTATGTACTTATTGGCATTGTAGGCTTTAGATTTGTGGTTGCCAAAGGTTCAAGGTTAACTTCCTTACTATCTAAGAGTGTAACTTAACTCATTTAATATGCTATTACAAACACAATCTAAAGGTTCTCTTTTTTTCTCCTCCTTTTTCTTCCTCCTCCATTCTTTATATATTAGGTATCATATTCTGTACTCTTTGTCTATCCCTTGATTGACCTTGGGGATAGTTAATTTAATTTTGCATTTGCTTAGTAATTAGCTGTTCTACCTTCTTTATTGTGGTTTTATTACCTCTGGTGGCAGCTATTAAACCTTAGGAACACTTCCATCTATAGCAGTCCCTCCAAAATACACTGTAGAGATGGTTTGTGGGAGGTAAATTCTCTCAGCTTTTGCTTATCTGGAAATTGTTTAATCCCTTCCTCAAATTTAAGTGATAATATAGCTGGATAAAGTAATCTTGGTTGAGGCCCTTCTGCTTCATTGCATTAAATACATCATGCCACTCCCTTCTGGCCTGTAAGGTTTGTGCTGAGAAGTCTGATGAAAACCTGATGGGCTTTCCTTTGTATGTGATCTTTTTTCTCTTTCTGACTGCTTTTAATAGTCTGTCCTTATCTTGATTTGTGCCATTTTTATTACTATATGTCTTGGTGTTGTCTTCATTGTGTCCCTTTTCTTGGGAGATCTGTGCCTCTCCATGGCCTGAGAGACTATCTCCTTCCCAGATTGGGGAAGTTTTTAGCAATTACCTCCTCAAAGATACTTTCTATCCCTTTTTCTCTCTTTTCTTCTTCTGGTACCCCTATAATGCAAATATTATTCTGTTTGGTTGGTCACACAGATCTCTCAATATTCTTTCATTCTTAGAGATCCTTTGTTCTCTCTGTGCCTCAGCTTCTTTGTATGCCCTCTTCTCTAGTTTCTATTTCATTTATCGTCTCCTCCACCATATCTAATCTGCTTTTAATACCATCCACTGCGCTCTTCCATGATTGGATGTCTGACCGGAATTCATTTCTGAGTTGTTGAATATCTTTCCATACCTCCATGAGCATGTTAATGATTTTTATTTTGAACTCCCTTTCAGGAAGAGTCATGAGGTCAATGTTTTTAAATATTTCCCAGGAGTTTTTTTAATAATTTTACTTTGAACCAGGTTCATTTTGCATTTCATATTTGTATATAGAGCCCTCTATTTCCTCAAAGCTTTACTCTCTAGAGCTGCTCAACCCCTGAAACAATGTTGAGGGTCACAGAGGAGTGGTATTGGTGCCTGGTGGGAGGAAAGATCTTTATCCTGCTTCCCCACTGTTTTTCCTGACTCCACTGCCTGAATCAGTGGGCCAAGCACAGGTATAACCCTCTATGCTTTGCCTTTGTAGATACTGTAGACAGATCTTCCCTCTGGCTGGCCTAACACCAGGGTAGGTTTTGCTGGCTTGCGAGCCAGTTGGGGCTAGCTGTGAGAAAGGCACAGTAGGCTGCGTATCATGGAAGGGGTTCTTGGAGCTCTGTAGCCAGCCAGGGAGCCGGAGCTCCTGAAGATCGTGCCAGTTCCCAACCTGCTGGGTAGAGTGCACCCAGACAATTTTGTCTACCTGTCCTTTCTCCTGAGCAGTAAGCCCTGTGCAGTCCCTGTCCCTTTAGCAGCCCTCTTGCTAAGGGCTTCCTTGTTAGGAAGTCTCTCATACTGCCCGCCTTTCTTTTGTTACAGAGTAGCCAGTATGGATCCCTGCTTTCCACAAGTGGCTGGAATCTCCATCTCTCCAGGAATTCTGCCTGTCTTAGCTTTCCAACCCCCTAAAATCGAGAGTGCCATGCATGCACCATGAAATGTAGGTTTTTGCTCCCAGAGAAGGTCTCTGGGTTTAGGTATTCAGCAGTCCCAAGCCTCCACTCCTTCTCTGCTCTGTTTCTCTTCTTCCCGCCAGTGAGCTGGGGTGGCAGAAGGGCTTGGGTCCCACCGGGCCACAGCTTTGGTACATTACCCTGTTCTGTGCGGTCTGCTCTTTTCTCCAGGTGTGTGCAGTTTGATGCAGTCCTCTTTCCTGTTGCTCTTTCAGGAGTAGTTGTATTATTTATATTTTTGTATTATGTGTGGTTTTAGGAGGAAGCCTCCCTCTCACCTCTCACTCCACCATCTTTAATCCTCTGGTTCAGATCTCTATTATTCTTAAATCACAACACAGGATAATGTATTCATAAAATAAGAACAGACTATAATCAAGTGGGAACAGAAAAGAATGAAGAGATCTTGGAAATTCAAAAATAAATGAGTCCACCAAAAAATCCAATACAAAATAAAAAAACAATCTGCAGTAGTAAGACAAATATAGATTGTGAAAGGAGAAAAAAAGGGTTAGGGGAGAAAGACAATTAAGCCACCAATGCAGGAAGTCCTACAACCAACCAATAGTGACTTGGAAAGAGAGCCCTAAAGTAGACAGGGGGAGTGTAGGCTGTTCCTGTCTACCAAGTAGTCACTGTTTACCTGAAGTAGCATGCTGTATCTTAACTGGAAAAGAAAAAGGCCACCTTTTCAGCAGATGTTAAAAGCCACTTGATTAAATGAGTGGCCTGAAATATTATGACTTCCCAAAACTTACTAGGTCCGGCCACATCTCTCTAAGGACTATACACAGGAAGTTGGAGAAAAGAGGTCAGCATCATTTTGACCTTAGAAAGTTACAGAAGATACTTTTAGAGTTGTATATCTAGAGGAAAGTGATAAGTAAAAAGTAAAGTCAGAGAGACAAAAGTGACCTTCCAAACCCAAACCAAACATAATTTACACAGTCCTCTCTTTGCTAAATACATTCCTGTTCTTTTACTCATGATTCCAAGAATTGGATCCAACCCCTAATAGCAAATATAGTTGTTACTATATTATGAAATGAAGTATGGAAAAATATGGATTATTCCATTGCATAAATTCATTGTTTTTAAAGACATTGGTATCTAAATATAACCTAAGATTTATATATATAATTTATACATATCTATATTTAACTATAATAATAAGATACATTTGTTTTGCCATGGAAAAGACAAATCACACTGCACTTAGTACATGTACAATGTCACTTTTTTATCATCTAAAAAATATGACTTAAAATTTAAAGCTGATTTTTTAGTGAAAAATACCTTAAATACAGGGAGGAGATTCCAAAAAATACCGTGTAAATAATACTTTCGGAGTAGACCATTATAGCTTGTTGGCCAAATTCAGCTCACATACTATGTTTATAAGTAAAGTGTTAGTGGAAAACAGCCACGACCATTGGTTCTCACATTATCTGCGGCTGCTGTAGAGCCGTAGATGTGCCACTAGAATGGCAGTGCTGACTTGTGACAAGAGACCATGTGACCGGTCAAGACTAAAATCATGTTATTTTACAGAAAAAGTTTGCTGGTCCTTTAGATGAATATATGATTAAAGGAATTACATTTTTTTCAACTTAGGATCTCATTTTTAGAATTTTATTATACAATTACAGTGTTATTATGTGATTCTGAAATATTTCGTATATTTCAAAGCTACGGGAACAAACCCACGTGCATTTAATGCTAAGTGTCGATGCTTTAGCCTTAATGTCTGCCTCCATAGCCATGCTATCTGGTGGCTCTCTGACGGATGAGACTGTGGGCCTTCTCTTTAGCTAATAAATCTCTCCACAAAATTTTCTATTTTCTAAACTGAGAGAAATTCTCTCACATAAAAATCAGTGCCTCCTCCTTGGAGTCAGTTTCCTGAATGCATGTGAATCACAGAGAAAGGATTATCTTCCAGCACAGTAGCAATTTATTCCTTCAGGAAAGAGAAGTTCTCTAGGAATAAGATTCCCTATTGTCTCTCTCAGCAGCTATTTACTACCTACATGTTTCTATCTGTTGATCTGGTCTTTTTCTGAGGCTCTTCTCAGTCTTCACTAGCTCATATCCTAAAAGGATCATCTTTGTTAAAATTTGTGAAAGTCTTCTTTAAAATATTTCTTGTCATTTTGAGAAATATTTTAACGTAATAAAATTTCCTTACTCATTGCACAATATCAATTTGGTCAGAAGACCCAATGAAGTTCTTTACTTTCTCATGCAGCGAAACAAAATATATTTTGGTCTCAAAAAGGCAGGAAATGTAAGTCTTTCTTATGTATCCCCATGCCTAGATTTTCACATATTAGGCACTGAATACACTTGCTGAAATGAATAAAGATAATTCAGGAATATCTGAAAGGAGTTATATGTCATCTAAAATATTTCTTCCATGCATGTGCCAAAAAATAATTTTAGTAAATCTGAAGTGACTTCATACATACCATTTCAATGACCATCTCACTTGGAGCAGTGAGAGCTGCTGTTAGAACAAGGAAACATGAGGTATTGAAACTCACCTGCTAATTCAGGGTACATTACATTCAGTCATGAATGTAGAGTTAATGTATAAGGGGTTATTCGTAGTTCTTAATTATTTCGTGCTTTAGAAACAAAAAGAGTCATTGCAGGATTCTTTTAACTAGGAATACACCAAGTATACTGAAAACATGATCATATCTTAAAAATTGTATGTACACAAATGCTTTCTAGAACATATCTGCTATTTAAATTGGGGTGCAGCTGCAAAATCATTAATTATATGGTGATTTCACTAAACAGTAAAAGGTTGGAAGAGTAAAAGCCTAAATATTTTACCTTCACTTGTTAATACTTTCTTTTATAAGGCTAGATTTAACATCAGAAGTAGCTAAAATTATTTAAATAAAGCTAAGATTAAAAACAAATATAAATTATCATAATTTCTTGCCTTAGAATTCATTTATAGTGACATGGTTTAAGAATGAAATTATTTGGGAAGTTTAACAATCTACTGGTATTTGTGATAATAAAATCAGCCTAAATTACTTATAATAGGAAATATCACTATGCATTAAGGACTCATTTTGAAATGGTAATTGAGATTTCTGTCCTCTTTGTAATCTTAAACAGAAATAAAATGTGAACTGTTTTTATATAGTTATTATACATTATTATGAATTGTCATACTGAACTTACTCCCATTTTCATAATTGAACAGGATTATAGATGTCAACTCTTAAAAGGTTTGGAATATTAACTTAAATTCAACAAGTTTATTTTAAAAATGCATTGCCCAACATAACTGTATTGGAGATCCAGTTTGACATTTCTTGTTTAAAAAGTCAGCTCTTCTTTGTTTGCATTACCCACAGCTACTCAGCTCTATCAGGTTTTAGGATGTACAGTGATTCATCCAGCAGTAAATTCTGTATGGTCTAATGTTCAAAGACTGTGAAGTCATTTATAAGATGAGTCTCATTGAAAAAGTAATTCATTCAGGGTCAGACTCGATTGAAATTGAACTTATCAAGAAATTATCAGACAAAGCTTCTGATATTTTGATAATCCACATGTCAATGGATTAGTCTTCATCATACATCTATAAACTTAAAGCATTGCACACTCACAGGCATGCACCACACACACAAATATTAAAGTTGAAGGAACAAATTGAAACTACTCCAAAACATTTAAAATCTGTTACAGATATTGCCCTTCATTCTTTCAGGTGTATAATGAAATGTTGATAATAGAATAGGTATTTAAGCTGTCTAAATAGAAAAACAAAACAAAACAGAAAACCAGTGTGGAAGTACTCAGACTGGAAATAAGGACATTAAGGACAATTCTGGTGATGTCTCAGAAGTAAATTAGAACTATGTTATTGGAACCTGGAGGAAAGACAATCCTTGGTATAAAGCGGTAAAGAACTTGGCTGAACTATGTTCTACTGCTTTATGTAAGGTAGAACTTGTAAGTGATGAAATTGGATACTTAGCTGAAGAGATTTCTAAGCAAAGTGTTGAAGGAGTGTCTTGGTCCCACCTGACTATAGCAAAATGAGAAAGGGTGGAGATAAATTGAAGATAAAACTTTTAAGCAAAACTAAACTGGAACTTGAGAATTTAGAAAATTCTTAGCCTATTCACATTGCAAAAAAGGTGAGAAAGCTTATTTTAAGGGTGTGGCTGAACAACCATTTGATAAAGAGTTCATAGGATTTTATGAGCAAAAACACTGCCAGTTTGACCTGAAGAGGACAGAGATGGGATGAAATAAAGGAAGGCTTTTGGACTTCTTAGATTTGACAGGACTGGGCAATAGAGCTAATAAGCACTATTATTCAAGAGTGGGAAAATGATCTGAAAGAGACTCACAGATCATCAGGACCACAGCCTCAGACCCACGGTTGGACAGCCTCCACCGAAGACTCCAGCCGTAGGAGTGACCTTGCCATCCCAGGGGGCCTGGAAGGCAGACCATTAAGCCATTGAGGATTATTATCAAGCCTTAAGACAGATGGATGTTTTTGCTAGGTTTCAAGCTTGCTTAGGCCCTTCCACCACTTCCATCATCCTGATTTCTCCCTTTTTGAATGGAAATGTCTATCCTTTGCCTGTCCCACCATTGTATTTTGGAAGCACATAATTCATTTGGTTCCACAGGTTCACAACTGGAGAGGAATTTTGCCTCAGGGTGAACCATAAATTTAGTCTTATCCATATATGCTTTAGATAATATTTAGATGAAACTTTGGACTTTAGACTTTAGAGTTGGTATTGAAATCAATTAAAATTCTTGGGGCTGTTGGGATGGAATAATGTATTTTTCATGTGAGAAGGACATTAATTTTGGGAGGACAGGGGTGGAACACTTTGGATCAAACTTTGTCACATAAAAATTAATATGTTGAAACCCTAAACCCCAATGTGATGGTATTTGGAGATGGCATCTTTGGGAGATAATTCAGTTAGATGAGGTCATGAGGGTGAGGACTTTATGATGGGATTAGTGTCCTTATACAGACACCAGTGAGCTTGTTCTTTCTTTCCCATCCATGTGAGCCATTTGCAAGACAGGGAGAAAGCCCTCACCTGAACCCAACAATCCTGGCACCCTGATCTCAGACTTCTATCCTTTGGAACTGTAAGAAAATTAATTTCTGTTGTTGTTTTTTAAAAAGATACAATGGAAGACATTACTGAGAACTAAAATATTTATTTTATATTCAATAATTTAATTAAGGTCAGGATACTTTATTCCATGTAATTCATGAAATGTTTAGGATGCTAGTGCATGAGGTAGAAAAGACAAAGAGTATCCATGTTCAAAGAAAGATATTGAAGCTATTTCAGAGCTAATGAAAATATTGAGGCATGCTAGTGGGTCAACAGAGTCTTTGCATATCATGAAACATATACAGAAAGGCATGAACTCAATCCTTTTAAATCCAAACCTAATAAACTTCCAACACTAGTGTTTTTTTGTGACAGTGATGGCAGCCATCTTCTATGCAGCCAAGAAATAACTCAAATTGAGGCATCATATAGTTTATTTAATTAGACAATTTTTTTACAGGTTTCAGTCAGCCTCATCATAGACTAAGATATTTAGTACAAAATCAAGTTTTTTGCTAAATAGTGTAAGGAAAATATCTCTGAGGCACAGAATATCTTTTACAGTGTAAATACAGAGAGGAGCAGCATACAGGAAGGTCCTTAATTACCCTGTTCTCATGTTTTTTCTCTATTTCTTCACCCTCGGCATGGTTTCTGTCAAAATTAACATGACTGAGTAATTCTTACTCTTACATTCCTGTTCTGTATGACATATAGGGAAAATAGTCAAATATAACCAAAAAAAGTAATTCTCAATCATTTTAAGGATATGATGAAAAAATGCAAGCACACTTTAACAAAAAATTTCAATGCCATTTTAGAGGATTCATAGACCAATTTAGCATTTTTATTCTCCCAGTGACTCAGGCTAGAAGTTTTGTTTATACTTTTAATCTTTTCCGAGATAGAAGTTAATCAGTATGAAGGATGGAGGAAGCACCGCCATGGGACTCAAGCAAAGGGTTTGACCAGAATATATTTAGTTCCAATTAAGGCATGTTACATTGAAAAACAGAATTTGGGATGTTGAAAAAAAAGTGAAAAATTCAAGGGACAGGTTTAAGTGTGAATTTAACAAGGGAAAAAATGAAAATGTTTAAAAAGAAATTGTACAGAATCAATGTAAAGATGGAAGAGAGACAAAGAGTGCAGGAAGATAGAAAAAGAGTTAACAGAGATTTAAGAGAATTTATGAAATGGGAGGGGACACAAAAAAGAATCCTAGTATTGTGGGATTCCATTTATAAGACACAACATTGAAAAGGCAAAACTATAAACAATAAACAAATTAGAGTTTATTATGGGGGGGTTATAGGGCTGAATAGGTTAAACACAACAGGTTTTTTCTTTTTTGGGGGGGGGCCCTAAAACTGTTCTGAGTGATACTGTAATGATAATTACATGACATTAGGTATTTGTCAAAACCCATAGAACTTTATAACACAAAGAATGGCCCTTAATATAAGCCAATTAAAGAGAAATAATTTAGGAAGTTGAGGGATTGCAGGGTGGATTGCACTCTGTGAAAAAGAATCTGCATTCTAAACATATGAAATAATCATTCAAAAGAAACTTTACATAAACACTCTTCTCTAGCTGATAAATTTAGTTCCCATAGAGGTATCAGTTAATACTTCTGAAGCCATTATACATATATGCTGGAACTGAACTAAGTGGTGGGTGGTAGGAGCCAGCTTTCTTATTGTTGGAATGGGAAATTACAGACTAGTAAGGAGAAAAAGGGATGATCCGTGCGGTCTTGGATTAGAGTCGGACCATCTATATGAACCCATGCTTAGCTTAATATTGATACAGTGGATGCATACAGAAATATTTATGGATACAAGTTCGTACAAGGAGTAATAGCCTGCTTGGGCTGCCATAATAAAATACAGTAGATTGGGTGGCTTAAACAACAGAGCAGAAATCATGTTTCTCACAGTTCTGGAGGCTGAAAAGTCTAAGTTCAGGATCCTGGCAGGTTCAGTTCCTGGTGAGAGTTCTCTTTTTGGCTAGTAGATAGCTGCCCTCTAGCTGTGTGTTCACAAGGCAGAGAGAGAGGCGGGAGGGTCAGGAGCGATAGAAAGGAAGGGGAAGAGAAAAGAAAAGGGAAGGGAAGGGAAGAGAACGGTACAGGAGATCTCTCTAGCATCTCTTCTTACACGAACATTAATTCTATCAGATTAGGACCCTACTCTTAGGACTTCATTTAATCTTAATTGTCCTAAATGTTCTGTCTTCAAATATAGTCACAGTGAGTGTTAGAGTTTCATCATAAGAATTTGGATGGGAACGCAATTCAGTCCATGGCAGAAGAGATTAGTATATACACATATACTTGGTTTCTAATATCGTTATCAAGCACAATGATTCAGGAATCCTTGGAGAAATGTATGATTCTAGGGCAGGTCCAGTGTAAACCTGGAGTATATTTCAGTGCTCAAACATATACACACATACAATGAGAAAAGTTTGTCAAAGGGACACAGGATCCAACTGAAAGAGTTCCAAGTGGTCAAACTGCCAAAAACTGGAGCAAGAAAGTATATAGTATTACATTATAACCCAAAGTATTAACTAAACATCCATGAGCCCATACTGACATAAATAAACTATTGAATATATAAATAAGTAGGGGAAAACAGACAAACCTCTAGTGCAGAAAAATTCCAATTAATTTATATAGCTACTTTCCCCTCAGGGAGGTAGAGATAACTCCCCAGGCTTTAAGGGAGGACTAAACATAGAGACTTTCTTCCAAAAAGTGCAGTATGGCAAGTGGGGAAAAAAAACATAAGTTTACTATAGAAAAACCTGAATAAAACCTACCTCAGCCATGTGTCAAGGTTAACGATTGTGATATGTCATGCTGTTATGTTGACTGCATATGTCTTTGGTATGATGTGGTACAAAAGGCCCATTTAACTCTGTGGCATTCCTCCCCAAAACCTACAACCTCTGTCTAACCATAAGAAAAATATCAGACAACCCCAACCTTAAGGATATTCTATAAAATACTTAACCAAAGCTCCTCAAAGCTATCCAGGTCATTAAACAAGAAAAGTCTAACAACTATCACAGACAAGAGGAACCTAAGAAGAAGACGTTGTAAGTAAATGTAATAAACATGGGCTGCTGGAGAGAAAATAGAAATTACATAAAAACTAGGGAAATCTGAATAAAGGATAGATTTAAGTTAATAATAATGTACTGCTGGTCTATTGGTTGTGAAAATATACCATGTGAAGTGTTAACAAAATGGGATACGGTATGGCAACTCTCCTGCATTATCTTTACAACTATTCTGTAAACCTGGATGTATTCTAAATACTTTATTTTCAAAAAGGAATGCTACACACAACTCTTTCTAATCAGTTTTTAATTTTTTTATTAAGGTATAATTAACATATATATTAGGATCAGGCGTACAACATGTTTTGATATTTGTATATATTACCAAATGATCACCACAATAAGTCTGTTTAACATCTGTCACCTTACATAGTCACAAAATTTTTTTCTCTTGATGGGAATTTTAAGGTTTCTCTCTTAGCAACTTTCAAATATGCAATGCAGTATTATTAACTATAACCATCATGATGTGCATGACATTCTCATGCCTTATTTATTTAACAACTGGAAGGTTGTACATTTTGACCCCTTTTACCCATTTCTTCCATTCTTTAACTGCTACCTCTGATGCCTACCAATCCATTCTCTGTATCTATGAGCTTGGGTTCGTGTGTGTGTGCAGTTTTGTTTTTGTTGTTAGGTTCCACATATAAGTGAAATCGTATGGTATTTGCATTTCTTTCCCTTTTTTATTTCACTTAGCACAATTCCTCAAGGTCCATCCATATTGTTGCAAATGGCAAATTTTCATTCTTTTTTATGGCTGAATAACACTCCATGTGTTGTGTATGTGTGTGTGTGTCACATTTTCTTTATCCATTTATCCATCAGTGGACACCTTCAACATCATAGCTATTGTAAATAATGCTGCAATAAACATATTTTATTTTTGTAAAGATAGATGCATATATCTTTTCAAGTTAGTGTTTTTATTTTCTTTGGATAAATACCCAGAAGTGGAATTGCAGGATCATGTGGTGGATCAATATGTTTGAGGCAACCCCATAGAGTTTTCCAAAGTGGTTGTACCAATTTGCATTTCACCAACAGTACACAATGGCTTCCTTTTCTCCACATCCTCACCAACACTTGTTATTTCTTATTTTTTTCCCATTCAAACAGGTATGAGGTGATATCTCCTCATGGTTTTGATTTGCATTTTCCTGTTGATTAGTGATGTCAAGCAGCTTTTCATGCACCTGCTGGCCATCTGTCTTCCTTGGAAAAATGTATATTCAGATCTGCTGCCTACTTTTTTAATTAGATTTTCTTATTGCTATTGAGTTGTGTGAATTCTTTATGTATTTTAGATATTAACCCCTTATCATGTAAATTATTTGCAAATTTTTCTCTATTCCATAGGTTGCTTTTTCATTTTTTTCATGGTTTCCTTTGCTTGCAGAAGCTTTTTAGTTTAACATAGTCCTACTTGTTTATTTTTGCTTTTCTTGTTTTTGTTTTTGGTGTCAGATTAAAAAACTCACTACCAAGACCTATGTCAAGGAGCTTAACACCTATGTTTTCTTCTAGGAGTTTTAGGGTTTCAGGTCTTTTGTTCAAGTCTAATCCATTTTGAGTTAATCTTTGTATATGGTATAAGACAGTGGTCCAATTTCATTCTTCTGCATGTGGTTATTCAGTTTTCCCAATACCATTTATTGAAGAGACTGTTTTTTCCTTATTCTTGATTCCTTTGTTATAAATTAATTAAGCATATATATGAGTTTTTTCTGGACTCTCTATTCTGTCCCACTGATCTGTCTGTTTTTTATGTCAGTACCATACTGCTTTTATTACTACAGCTTTGAATATAGTTTGAAACAGTGTGTGATGGCTACAGCTTTGTTCTTTCTCAAGATGGCTTTGGTTATTCAGGGTCTTTTGTGGTTCCATACAAATTTTAGGATTGTTCTATTTGTGTGAAAAATGCCATTGGAATTTTTCTAGGGATTGCCTCTATGGATCGCTTTGGGTAATAGGGACATTTTAACAATTTTAATCTTTTCAATCTATGAGCATAGAATATCTTTCCATTTATTTGTGTCTTCTTCAGTTTCTTTCATTAATGTGGTGTAGTTTTCAATACATAGGTCTTTGCTTCCTTTGCTATATCTATTCCTAGGTGTTTTATTCCTTTAGATGCAACTGTAAATGGCATTGTTTACTTAATTTCTATTTCCAATATTCATGTTTGTTATTTACTTAATTTCTTTTTCTAATATCCATTGTTCATTTTTTCATATATAGAAACAGCAGATTTTTACATATTGATTTCATATTCTGTAACTTAGCTGAATTCTTTTATTAGTTCTGACAGGTTTTTTGTTGTTTATTTGTTTGTTTTTGGTGGAGACTTTAGGGCTGCTAAGTTTGTTATTGCCATATGAAAAATATGAGACTATTTTCCTTCACTGGTGGCTACCTGAAGAATTGAGATGCAAAAGAGTCAAAAGCTTTGCCAGTCTCAACAGGACAAGGTACTATTACTGCAACACGTTAGTGATATCTGCTGTAAATTAAGGAGAGGAGAGGATAGTATTAATGCCATGCATTTGATTTTTCTAGTGGGTTAAAAAATTTTGGTTCAAGATGAGTTTTAAAAATCTAGTAGTGGAGGGTTGAAGAATATATGAAACTATATGAATCTGAAATAAAGGGAAATTTAGATTTTTTGGTCTTACAAAAAAAAAGACATCTAAGATTAGGTAGTGTTATTCCTCTGCTAAAACCCCTCCTGCTGCTTCCCCTACGATTAGCATACAATCCAGAGCATGTACGAACACCTCAACGGCCCCCACGATCAGGCTCCCAATTTCCTCTGTGGCATCATTCACTACTTGTCTTTCTACTGTTCACTCTACTCTATACGCACTGGCTCGTGCTGTTCCTTAAACAATTATCCTACATTCCTGCCTTAGGACTTTGCTTCTGCTGTGCCTGGTGCCAGAGCTTGATTTCTCACTTTCTTCAGGTGTTTACTTAAATGTTTGTTTTCTATGAGCTTCTATTTAAAATTAAATTAATAATTAAAATAAATTTAAATACATAATTAAAAATTTTTTAATAAAATTAAAATATTTTAAAAATTAAATTTTTTGAAAATAAAATAAAATAAAAATAATATAATATATAAGCACTAATAAAATAATTAAATTAAATTAAAAGTATTCCACATCCCATCCCACACACTCTCAGTCTCTGTTCTGCTCAGTGTTCTTTGTACAATTTACCACCTTCTGAGGAGCATTTTGTTTACCTATTTTTTATTGTCTGTACTCCCATTAGCAGTTCAGGTAGATCATAGCGCCAAGAGGACAGAAATATTTGTGTTTTGTTTCCTGCTTCACGTCCAACACTTTGAAGCTGCTTTTGCATACCATGTACTCCATATATATTTGTTGAATAAATGAGTGCATGAATGAGGAAGAAATGGGATTAGCCTATATTTCACTGTGACCATACACACACCACACACACACACAGTGTAACAGCATTAAAAGCTGCAGCAATTTCCCAGAAGATCTACAAGCACTAATGTGGGCATAGAGGTGAGAGGAAAAACCATTTCACAGCAATTTAGCTGAGAGGAAAAATTATAAGGGCTATAGATGGCACGTGTAGAAAGAGAAGAAAAAGCTCCTACTGAGTCAGGACAGACGTACTACTGTTAATGAGGTCCCATTTGAATATTTTCTGGACTGACACATATTTTCCTAGGAAATTTCATAATTTTTTTCAAAGACTGACTCTAAGAGGATGCAAAATAGTCCATCCAAGTATTAAAAAGCCATCTAACCAATTGAAAGGAACTGAAAGTGTGAAAGTTGATTTTCTTTATCATAAAGTGATATGTAAACACCTTAGAATTTCAAGGAAGTTAGGAAAGAACTTTGTAATTATGGTTAGAGAATTTAATTTGAAAGATTTAAAAATTGCATACTAAATAGGAGAGAATTAATAGGTAAAAAGAAAAAGAGAACAGGAATAGAATGGGACAGAAGGGAAGAAGACTAAAGATATTTAGAGAAATAATATTGTAATGGGAGCTACTGACACATTTATATATCTCATTTCAAATTCATTGCCAGACTAAAAGTTAAAGTGAAATGCACAGTCCTATGTTTATTATGCCAAAAAATGAACTTCTCAACTGAGTCCACTTTTTCTATTGGAGCTGTTATTCTTCCTCAAACTATTTGCTCTTTTCTCTCAGTTCCTTCAGGCAACATGAATACCAATGATGGTATTCTGTTACTTCTTCCTGAAAATTATCTATGCCTATACTTCACTTTTCATTTCCATCCCATGCATTCTCATGTTCTATCTCCTAAAGTAAACTCTGACTTGTCTTCACTTCTGATCATTTTTCTATAATTAAATTTCTACAGATCCAATGAAAAAATAATTCTAAACCACCTGTCAACATTTCCTAGTCCTCCTAAACTTCTATGAATTAAACTTCAAACAATTTTCCTGACATTTCAAAACCTTTTTCACATGTCCTTACACTGTTTCGACCAACTTTGAAATAAATTTGTCACTCCAGCCAAACCTGACTTGCATTGGGGCCTCAGGACATCACTCTGATTCCTGCCCTCTTCAAACACACACTTTTCTTTCCATTTAAATCATTACTCTCTTCTATGAACTGGAATCCTTTTCCCACATTTCAACTCCCAAATTTTTTTAGTAGCTTAAAACAACACATAATTATTATTAGAATCTCTGGGTTGGCTGTGTGGTTCTTTTGGTTAAAGTTGACTTGTTTTAGTCTAGGATTCTAGGATGGTCTCACCCATGTGTCTGGTGACCGGTTTGACTTCAGTTATGGTAATGGGGAAGCATGCCATGGTCTTTCACCAGCCAGTAGTGTTCCCAACAGTAAAAAGATGTCAATACCCAATGCTCAAGTACTTTTCAAGTCTCTATTTGCACCCAATTTGCTAATGCTATTATTCCATCATCATGGCTAGTTAAATCACTAAGCTCAGAGGTAGGGTAAGAGGTCACACTAGTCAAGAGCACGGATGCACAGATACCAATTGTTATTTCTTAATTGTTAAGTGATACTATTCTTACATAACATGAGATTTTCCCTCTTAACTATTTTTAATTCTACAACACAATATTATTAACTGTGGGCATGACGTTGTAAAATAGAGCTCTATAATTTATCCATTTTGCATAAATGAAACCTTGCACTTGTTGAGCAGCAGGTTCCCATTCCCCCTCCCATCAGCCCCTGCACCCACCATTGTACTCTCTATTTCTGTGACTATTTTAGCTATCTCATATCAATAGAATAATAATGTAGCATTTTTCCTTTTGTGATAAGCTTATTGCACTTAGCATAATGTCTTCAAGGTACATAAATGTTGTCATGTATGGGAGTATCCATTTTTCCAGATATTTTTCTATTATTGATATGTAGTTTAATTCCTTTATAATCTAAGAATGCACATTGTATTATTTCTCTATTTTAAATTTATCTGAGATTTGATTTTGTTGCCCAGAATATGATCTATCAAGTAAGTGTTCTTTATGTATTTCAAAAGAATGTATATTCTGTTATGGTTTGGTAAAATGATGTATAAATGCTGCTTAGGTAAAGTTGGCTGTTTAGGTAATCTATATCCTTACTATCTAATTTATTCTCTAAGTTACTGAAATAATAGTTACTGAAGAATTTAAAATTAATTGTGAATTAGTATCACTTATATCACTAATAGCTTCATTTAATTTGAAGCTCTGTTATATGCATGCACATTTAGAATTCTTGGAAAATCAACCCCTTTATCATCATGAAATGTTCCTCTTTACTCTCAACAATATTCTATCTTCTGAAGTCTACTTTTACTGAAATTAATACAGCTACTTCAGCATTCTGTTGGTTAATGTTTACATCTTTTTTTGTTATATTTTACTTTTAATATACCTATCCATATTGCAAATGGATTTCTTGTAGAAAGAATAGAGAAAGTCATTTTTATTCATTCTAAGCATCTCTGTTTTAAGTAGATGTTTTTAGACTATTTATTGATAGACTTGGACTAAATATGCCAATGCTAGGTCTTTTCCATTTTTTCATTGTTCTTTCTCTCCTCTTCTTCTGCTTTATCTTACGTTATATGAATAGTTTTGATAATTGCATCTTGTCTCTTTTATTATCATTACATATTAAAAAAAGGGATTTCTTTAGTTTTTTCAAGATAAATTTAAAATTATTATTCAAGAACTTCAAATAATTTAGTACTGCTTAACTGTATATAAGGAGCATATATCAAAATATTCATAATTCCTACTTTACATCATTTTTGTTATTGTCATATATACCTTTATACATACTGCAAATACATAATACATTGTTAATATTTTTGCCTTACACAGTTATAAAGATAAATTAAAAATAAGAAAAGTATTTTATTTTACCTTCACTTATTTCATTTTAAACACTTTTCTTCTTTTAATAGATCCAGATTTCTGAGTTACATCATATTTCTTTTGCCTGAAAAAACATACATTTATTTAAGATTAAAAAACATCTATATAAAAATCAAGGGTAACCAATAACATAATAAAAATGGAATATTTAAGTGTTAGAAAAGGATAGGTGGAAAGAGGGAGTAATAAATTAAAGGACAGGAAAAGGGGAAAAAGCAAAGAAATAGAAAAATAGAATTAACAAAAAGTAAAAATTGGCAGCACATTATATGCACAAATGTAAGACCAATGGTTATAATCCTTCACTGTTCAAAGTGAATGGAAAAAGGGAAGGCTCTAGCAAACAAATGTGAAAGTAAAAAGACAAAAACAACAAGGATAAAAGATACAATAGACTCTATACCAAAATAATTATTAGGAATAAATAGAGCCTTTGCATAATAGTAAAATAAATAATATAAACAACATGCAAAGATCTTGTACCTATATTCACTTCACAATATATTCTCTCTATATACAAAGCAAAATTTGAAGCATTATTGTTTTTATAATAAACCCACAGTAAAATCCATAATCATAATGGAACATTTTAATAGACTTGTTTTGAAAGTATTCAATTAAGGATATAATTTAAGAACATAGGTAATTCTAAAAACACAATACCAGGTGTATATACATATACTCCTACATTCAATAATCTGATGATAGTTTTCTCAAGTGCACACACAACACTTACAAAATGAAAGTCACAAAGATTGAAATTATATTTACCTGATAATCTGTCCAGTTAAAAATTAGAACTCAGTAACTGAAGTGGACCCCCAAATCTCCATATTTTGTGAAATTTAACATCTAAATACCTCATGGATCAAGGAAATCAAAATAAAATTATATATATTTATAGTAGAAACTAAGGAAAGCACTACATGTTCAAACTATGATGTAACCAGTGCAGTACATGGACATAAATATATGCTTGTATGTCTGAAGAAAAAGGTGGAAAATTAACAGAATACTGCAAGGTAAAAATGAAAGCTCTAATTCATTATCTATGGTTCTTCTTGAAAATTCACTACAGTGACAATAATAAAATTAAAATAGTGTATAAATTTATAACTATGAGGAGGACAGGAAAACAAAGTTTGGAGGATGGAAATAAAATACATTAAATCACACTGACATAAGTGCAAAATGCAAAAAATGAAGTGCTTTCATAATGGGAAAGCTCACCAGAAGGATGCAGACTTGTAATGTAGGGTCCCACTTTCACCCCCTACCCCCTCATAAACACTCAAGACCAGGTGTTAGAGCACCAAGTTTCTTTAAAATTGAAACTAGTGGTGGACTTGGGAGAGATACAGGGCTCACGTGACGATGGTCTTCTATAGATGGTGAATCGTCTCACCAAGCTTGTCCAGACAGGAACCCCCTTTCCACACTCCAAAACCTAGCAGAACCACAGAAGTTTACATTCAAGAGAATGTAAACCAGATAGGATATGGACTGAGGAAGTCCAAAAGTTGTGGTGGCCAGACAGGAGTATAGGGAAAGGGAGAGAATGAGAGAGAGACAAAAGGGGGTGGGGGCAGAGGGAGAGAGAGGGCACTGCCACATATATTTTCATATCAATCCGTGTGTGTGTATGTTGTTTTCCATTTCTCTTGGGGAATTACCTAGGAGTAAAATTCCAGAGTGGAATCATGAATTTTAACTTTTTAATATATTCCCAAATTGTTTTTAAAAGTGACTATATTATTTTGCAATGAATGAAGATTTCAGTTGCTCTGCATTCTCATTGATACTTGATGTTTTCAGCTTTTAGTAGATTTCTAGTGGTTTCTCACTGAGGTTTCAATTTAAATTTACCTAATGGCAAATAATGTTTACAATGTTTTCATGTGCTTATGAGCATTCACATATCTTATTTTTTGAAATGCCTCTTCAAATTGTTTGCCCTTTTAAAATTACAAATATCTTTTTATTATTGAGTTGTGTGTTCTTTATGTATTCTGGATACATGTTTCCTATCAGATATATCCTTCGCAAATATTTTCTCCCAAACTGGGTTTATCTCTTCTTCTTCTTTTTTTCTTAAACAGCAAACATTTATTTCTCACAGTGCTGGAGGCTTGAGAACTCCAAGATCAAGGTGCTCGCATGGCCCAGCTATTGGTGAAGGCCATCTTCCTTATCACACAAGGCCATTTTCTTGTTGTATCTCCACAGGGTGGAGAGTAGAGCAAAGGAGTAAGCTCTTATAACTCTTCTTATAAGGCCCCCAATCCCATCAAGAGGGTTCCACTCTCATGACCCAACTACCTCCCAAAGGTTCCATCTCCAAATGCCATCACATTGTGGATTGGGGATTCAATGCATGAATCTGGGGGGAATATAAACATTCAGTCTATAAAATATCCCTTTGGTTTCTGGAGATAAATCCTACCTGGTCAAGATGTATCATCCTTTTACATACTACTTATTTTGTTTTGCTAATATTTTGTTGAGGATTTTTACATTCTCCATTTATAAAAGTTATTGTTAATTATCAGTAATTTCTTTGTAGTTCTTTGTTTGGCTTTGGTATTAAAGCAATACTGCTCCTCTAAAATAAATTAGGAAGTATTTCCCCCTCTCCTATTTATTGGAAGCATTTGAGAGGACTCGTGTTAATCTTAAATGGGTTGATTCACCAGTGAAGCAATACAGTCCTAACATTTTCTTTGTTTTGAAGCAATGTTTTACAGAGATGGTGTTCCACCCCTGGGGCCAAGTGGCCCCACACCCTCCACTACCCACTGTGGCTGCCCACTGGAGTCCATCTGAAGCATCTGCTACGTGTCTGTCATGTTCTACATAGGGATATGGAGGGGCTGCCACAGAACAAGGATGTACAGTGGTGGGTGCCCCATCTCCCCCCCACCTCGTGTCAGGCTTATTGGGCCTGGTCTTACCTCCTGGTGAGGCTCTCTAAGCAGGTTGTGGCAGGCCAGCTGAGGCCAGTGCCTCCTCCCTAAGGTAGGGACAGCTGTCACCTGAGGTGCCCAGCGGTCCCAGGACACAGACCCCAGCCCTTGGTGGAGATGCCACCTCGTTCTGCACGCACCTCCCATTGCCTGCTCTGCACAGGCGGCCCTGGATGAGGTGGATGCTGGCAGTCAAACCTGCGACTCAGCGCTCATCCAAACGTCGGGAGCTGAGCTGCATGGAGCAGCACTTGCAGCTGAGCGTCGTCCAAGCTGCGGAGCAGGAACAGGGGTCAGTACGGTGACTTGCTCCGAGAGCACAGGTGAGGGCAGCCACGCTGCCTGTGGGTCTACGAGGCTCCAGGTCGTTGGTGCCAGTTGCCTGTGTCACCTTCTCCCTGTGAGGTGGCCGCAAACGAACCCCTATGCCTTACAGGGAACCAAAGGCGTGAGGGATGGGGGCCGGGGGCTGCATCTGCGGGGAAGCTGGGCTCGATGCGATTCCAGAGCCTGGCTGGAGTAGGACACGCAGGCGGTCTAGGGCGCCGCCGCCGGGTGGGCTGAGCGCATGCGCGCCAGGCACTCCTGCGTCCCAAGTGCGCGCTGAGGCTCCACATCCGGGGACGCCAGGCGGGCGCCCGTTCCGCAGAGGCAGGTGCACGCAGTCCTCTCTCGGTCCCTGCGTTTATTTTCTTAATGGTGTCTCCAGCAAAGCAGATTTTAAGTTTTGACAGAGTGTAACTTATCTCTTTTTCTTTAAGTTTTGTGTTGTTTGTGCCCTGTCAAAGAAAGCTTTGCCACTCCGAAGGTATTACATGTATGTTCCCCAAATTCTCTTTTGGTAGTTTCTGACTTTCCTTCTTAAATACAAATCTATGTAATCTATTTGGAATTAGTTTTTGTATATGAGATGATGTAAGAGTGAAGGATCTTTTCTTTTCCAGAGGAGTATCCAGTTATTTCAGCATCTTTTTTGGAAAGGTTATACTTTTCCCAATGAATTACCTCATCACTTTAAGAAAAATAAATTGAATCCATATATATGTGGAAAACACGTGGACCCTAAGTTCTGCTTCAGTGGCTTAAGACTGTACCATACTGTCCTTATTATAATAACTTTATAGTATAGCAGTAGTGTCCTGAAAGTCCTCTAACTTTGTTTTTTATTTTAAAACTTATGTTGGCTTTTTTAATGTGAGTTGTTTATGTTTATAAATTGTAGGATAAGCTAGCTTAGTTTTATATATATATATATATATATATATATATATATATATATATATATATAAAGTGCCTACTGAGAATTTATTTGGGATAAAGTTAAATCTATAAATCACTTTGCAGAGAATTATCACTTTAACAAAATAGCCTTACAAATCATGAACATGATGTGGTTTTCCATTTGCTCAGGCCTTTAATTATTTTCAGTAATGTTTTGTAGTTTTCAGTGTGTAGGACTTGCACAACTTGACAAAAGTCATTCCTAAGTATTTTATTTTAATGGCATTCTGAATGTATTTTTAAAAATTGATGTTGGATTACTACTAGTATATACAAAATAAATTCATTGTAAATGGATCTATTCTAAAAAATTACTAAATCCACTTAATTTTAGTAGCCTTTTTGTAATTTTCTTATTTTCTTCACAACAGTAATGTATTTTGAAAAGTTATTTTAAACTTCTACCTTCCCAAGAAATATGCTTTTCATTTCTTTTTCTTGCTTCATTCTTGTGTCATTATAACATTTATATTTGCTTCGAGTTTTCTATTGCTAAATTCAAAATCTGAGTCCTCTGGAAATTGTTTATTGACTAATTTTTCCCTCTGAAGGTGGGGTACACTTATCTATTTCCTTGCATGCCTAGTTATTTTGGTTTATGGTTTTTAATTTTTTTTATTGAGATGTAATCGATATGTAATAATGTAAGTTTAATGTGTACAATGTGTTGATGTGATACATTTATATATTGCAGTATGATTACCCCAATGCAGCTGTAGCTGACGCATCTGTCATATCACATAATTGTCATTTTTTTGTGGAGAAAACAATTAAGATGAATTTGTTAGCAACTTTGAAGCTTATAATACACTATTGTTGACCATAATCATTATGCTGTGCATTAGATGCCAGGATGTATTTATCTACTTGTTGCAAGGGAAATGTTGTTTAAGGGTAGTCATTTTGGTTTAAAACCAAGCATTTTATACGTTTGTTTGCTGTGATTTTAGTAGAAAATAAACTTCCCTGTATTACTTTTTAAAATCTGCCTGCACAGCAGTAGTGGTTATTGTTTTTGCCTGGCTATCATCCCCTCCTGTATACAAGTGGTTTAGTTTCTGGTAATATAATCTGATATTTTTAATATTCTCAGTTCAATCTTGTTCCCAATTTTTTATATTGATGACTCAATAACTGGTGAGTGCTACTGGTCTATTGATTTTTTTTGTTTTGTTTCTAGTTTTTATTTTTACTCTTTGTGTGTTGACTGATTAATTCTGCTCTTTTCAGTATACATTTGAATGCATTTGTCATTTCCATGACATTATTCCTTATTTCTTCTATACAGTATTTGCTATTTTCTTGCTTCATATTAGAGAGTGCTTTTCTTGTGATTTTAGATGTTATGCATTGAAGCAACATATTCTTGCTTTCTATAGATTAAAAAAAAATGAGCACAAAGATTACCCCCATATGAGGAGTACCCTTAGTTTACTTTCAGTCTCCTAGAAAGTTTTTTAATTCTGTTTTTCAATTTTCTAGCTAAACTCAAGAAATTCTGAATTTTTAGTACACTTCCTTGATTTTAGCACTTTATAATCATTTTGCTTTTCTCCTGGTCTCTCCCTCATATTCCTTTTGCCTGGCTTCAAGTTCTCAACAATTTTTTAGTACACAGAAAGTTATATTTCCCTTCCACTTAATAACTAGACATCTTCAAATGTACAGTGCTACCACCTGTCAGCCCCTAATTTCAGCTTGTGACTTATGACATTTACAACTATCTACCCTATTTTTAAAATATACTGTGAATATGGAGAACATGGAATTTCAGAGGTTGAAGGAGTACTGAATTAACTTACAAGTCAATTCACTATGTGAGGAAATAAATGTCTGCCATTTTCTGTGAGCAGGCCATGCTCCAAGTTTCTGGGTCAGTGGATGGTGGGTGATGGATATAAAAATGAAACATCTTCTTAACTTTTTTCTTGATGTCCTTCATGAAGCAATTTTGGCATGTGCTGTAAGTTAAAGTCTAGCTAGGATTTTCATAATACAGCTTCTGATGCCTTATTAATGAGAGATTCCTCCCATATTCTGTCAGTTTGCTTGCCAATTTTTTTTTTTGAGAGTTTTCACTTTTCTATGTATCCATGCATTAAAAATATGGATACCCTACACTGGTGGATGCTAGCCATGTGTCATTTGATCTGAATGTGTCTAGAGATACTTTTTAAAGTTTTATCATGATTGAACCCCATCTATTCCCTTTGACAGAAAGGTCTCCTTGATTTTCTTCTGTTGAGGTTATGTGGGGAGCTGAGCTAAAAATCCTCCATTCTCTTCTTGTTCTTTCATAAGCCATCTCTACTTCCCAATAAAACTTTGATTCCAGAGCTTTTGAAGTATATTTCCAAAAGTCTTGAAACTAGACTATATCCAAAAAGGATTACAAGAACTGGTTTCTTCAATGAACTGGAACAAATAATTCTAAAATTCATATGGAACCACAAAAGACCCCGAATAGCCAAAACAATCCTGAGAAGGAGGAATCAAACAGGGGGAACTATGCTCCCTGACTTCAAGCTCTACTACAAAGCCACAGTAATCAAGACAATTTGGTACTGGCACAAAAACAGACCCACAGACCAGTGGAACAGAATAGAAAATCCAAACATTAACCCAAACACCTACAGTCAATTAATATTTGATAAAGGAGCCTTGGATATACAATGGGGAGAGGACAGCCTCTTCAGCAGCTGGTGTTGGAAAAACTGGACAGCTACATGTAAGAGAATGAAACTGGACTACTGTCTAACCCCATACACAAAGGTAAACTCAAGGTGGATCAAAGACCTGAATGTAAGTCATGAAACCATAAAACTCTTAGAAAAAACATAGGCAAAAATCTCTTGGACATAAACATGAGTGACTTCTTCATGAACATATCCCCCGGGCAAGGGAAACAAAAGCAAAAATGAACAAATGGGACTATATCAAGTTGAAAAGCTTCTGTACAGCAAAGGACACCATCAGTAGAACAAAAAGACATCCTACAATATGGGAAAATATATTCATAAATGATGTATCTGATAAGGGGTTGACATAGAAAATATACAAAGAACTCACGCACCTTAACAAACAAAAAGCAAATAACCCAATTAAGAAATGGGCACAGGACATGAATAGACACTTCTCTAAAGAAGAAATTCAGATGGCCAACAGGCACATGAAAAAATGCTCCACATCGCTAATCATCAGAGAAATGCAGATTAAAACCACAATGAGCTATCACCTCACACCAGTGAGGATGGCCAACATCCAAAACACAAACAACAACAAATGTTGGCAAGGATGTGAAGAGAGGGGAACCCTCCTACATTGCTGGTGGGAATGCAAATTAGTTCAACCATTGTGGAAAGCAGTATGGAGGTTCCTCAAAAAACTCAAAATAGAAATACCATATGACCCAGGAATCCCACTCCTAGGAATTTACCCCAAGAATGCAGCAGCCCAGTTTCAAAAAGACAGATGCACCCCTATGTTTATTGCAGCACTACTTACAATAGCCAAGAAATGGAAGCAACCTAAGTGCCCATCAGTAGATGAATGGATTAAGAAGATGTGGTACATATACACAATGGAATATTACGCAGCCATAAGAAAAAAACAAATCCTACCATTTGCAACAACATGGATGGAGCTGGAGGGTATTATGCTCAGTGAAATAAGCCAGGCCGAAAAAGACAAGTACCAAATGATCTCACTCATATGTGGAGTATAAGAACAAAGAACAACAACAACAAAAAAGAACAAAACAGCAGCAGACTCACAGAACCCAAGAACGGACTAATAGTTACCAAAGAGAAAGGGACTGGGGAAGAAGGGCGGGAAGGGAGGGATAAGAGGGTAA
>JAQQAC010008350.1:4444634-4458776 GCA_029783875.1 Phataginus tricuspis | reverse complement strand
ATAGTTTATAGAAATTAAAACAATGACATTTTGCCTCAGTATATCCTGTGGCCTTAAGATATGGGTAGTATTATTTTCCTTATCAGTGATTTATTTCCTCTAACAATAAATGTTGAATTAAAATTAGTATTAAACAAACAAATATATAGAGAGCATCAATCTATCCAATATTTCAAAACTAGATACCCACTTTAAATTTTGGCATTTATAAATACAGATTAAAAAGTGGCATGTTTTGTTTGTTACTTGAAACTTGCTATAAGATAGATGAGTGGGTCAGAAGGCCCAAGGCTCATTTTGTTTTCTTCAGGTATTACTTGCATGACTCTGAGCAGGTATCTTCATTTCTCTAATATAAATTCTGCATCTCCAAAAATCCTGATAGGATACTTGCGTTGCCTTTTTGTATCTCCCACTCTCAGGATTAAACATACTAATATGTGAAACAAGTTTAAGCTATCGAGTGATATCCAAATACATGTCACTATCATAATTAATTTAGAGACTGTGGATATACACTTATTAGATGCATGGGTAAATGGAGAAGTGTATCTAACTACAGTTCAGTCCTTACAAGATCCTCTCAAATGATGTCCTTGATTTCAGTCACTCGGCTTGCATTTCACCTTAGGAAATTGCCAGATTAATCTCTCTGATCATTTTTTGTTTTTCTCATTACCAGTAGGAAAAAGGTAAAATATGTTAGCATGGCAAGTAGGGTACTTCATAAACTTTAACCTTATAACTTCATATAATCTCATTTCTAATCACTGAACCCACTTTTTCTGTTATTCTTTGTATATTTTACTTTGCAGGTACCAAACTGCTTGTTAATACCTGAAATGCCAGGGTTTTTCACGACTCATTGCTTTACTTACAGCCTTCAATATTGCTATAATAGCTTAATCTTTTTTGACTGTCCATCAAAATTTACCATCCAACTCCAGGGGTAAGTATTGCTTTATCTAAGACTCAATCTACATTTGCCAGTCAGATTTATATGCTAACTCTCTAGAGTCCTCTTGTCATTTTGTTTAAACCTTTACATATTCACCAAAATGTGCCTAGTTGTGTTGCTAATTGTCTTTTTTTCTACCTCTGCATAATGAACCCTTCAAGAATAAGAACAAATTGTTTTAAAATTTGACATAAATGCAGAATAGTTACCCTGTAAATAAACTTGACTTAAAATCATGAACACCTATATAATTATATAATGCTAAACAGGTCATTTAATTTTTCTTTGTCTCAGTTGGCACATTTATAAAATTGAGATTATAGTGACCAGGGAAATGGATATTAGAATAATTTTGTATAGCTTATGTTATTATAGTTGCTGTTATTTTAAAAAAACTACTCAGTCCTAGTATTCATTCCCTTTCAGTACTGTACTTAATTCAGAATTCTGCTCAGATACACAATAAATATTTGATGAAAAAATATTAGAAACTTGACTATATGCCAATTTAGCTTTGTTTTACAATATCACTTGTTTAATGGTGTATGTGCTCTGATCTAGTACACTCATAAAGATGGACTACACTTCAAAGACATTTATGTTTAGGAACTGATCTTACATTTCAATTAGGAATTGGGTTGCTGATAAAATATAAAAAGCAAGAAGAACTCGATATTAAATTGCACTTTGGTAGTGACCAAGTTAAATGCTGAATCTAAGTAAAAGTAGTACTCTAATTAGTGTTGAATCACAGTTATCACTTCATGACATTTTTGCTATTGTATTCTTATCAGGCATGACCTTCCATTCTGTTAAGTCTTCAAAGTACTGAATGAACCTGCCATTTATTGATTATACCTTCATGCTAATGCAGTGTACCATTTCACATGCAATTGGGACACTTAATAATTTGAAGAATAAAGTGCCAGAATGAATCCCACTGGATTGTTAAAAGCGAAGAATCCTGCATAAAGTATTGGATTATTTGTCATTAAAATCAGCATGCTTAATTGGTAGTACCTATGTGTCTTTTTCAAACTTTTAATATGTATATTAATCAGGCAGTGTGAAGAGCCATACTGGGAAGTTACTTACTAAAAAGGAAACCTCAGAAGAGGTTAGGGTGTTAGGAGTCAGGATGTCTGAATTTAGATATTGCTGCTGGTGAAATGCTTTCTTAACAGTCGTTCACACCTTGGAGCTTCAGTGTCTCTATGAGTCAAATGAAGAGACTTGACGTCTGACTCCAATGATGATTACCAAATTTAAAAGTTTTGTGACAGACATTAAATATATCTTATTATCTATGCCTTTATGTCTATATAAAGCTGATAATTAGCTGTATTTGTCTACCTATCAAATGTATATCTATATATTTATGTCTAGATTAGGTGTGTTTGCATTTACATTTGCATAGATGTGATATAGCTTAAGAATGTTTAGGGTGTCACTTTATTCTGTAATTTTATTTCAGAACATAATACAAAGTTTATTTTCCAAACAAACCATTTTGAGGATGACAGTGAATAAAGAAATCTCAGTTCACAACAGTTTCAAAAATAGCGCTTAATGATTTGTGCAGAAAATGTGCTTGAATATTGTTAAATAAAAGTTACTTTATAATTTAAAAATGCAAAACAAACCATCTGACTTAATTGTACTTGAGGGATACAAGGATCCTCATCTAATTTACCATATCATAAGTAGAAAAAGACATTATTATATAACTGGTAGTTGTTTTTGTGATTCAAAATGTACTTTAGTCATTACTTTCTGAACAAAGGATCTTTTAGTTTAAATACTCATAGAGACAGAACAACAGTTATGTTTTTCGATCTAAAATCAAATGATATCTTGTGTTGATAGAACACCTTGTGAGCAAAACTGTACAGCCTAGAACCCACCAGAATGTAGGTACCAGAAAGTACTGATTTCTGTGAGATGTTTAGAAAGGTCATCCATATTGGGAGACAACAAGTGCATAATTTATGAACTAAAACTCCAGCATGATAGTTTCTATACATTAATAGAATGCAGGTAAAAATTATAGTCTTCATTCTCAATTCAGTAAGTCATGATCTTTTGACTATTTTCAGGGCACAAAAAAGTTTTAAAGTTCTTATCCTCAGCTTATGTTGATTTAGATCTAAAAATGATGAAACTTAAAAGATTACTATATACAAATGGTCAGTATCTTTGTAGAAATTGGTATGCCACAAATTTTAATATATGTAGGGAATAACTAAGGATATTGATAAAATGCAGATATCTGATTCAGTAAATTTAAGTGATCAAGCAAGTCTTCCAGATGATGACAAGGCAGTTAGTCCCTAGCTCCACACTCTGAGTAGCAAAGTATATATATGTTAACTGATGGGCAATTTACTCTATATGTAAAGGTGTTTACAAGAAGGAGAAAAATAAAAGTCATCAAGAATTTAAAGTGAAGAGATTGTGTTCCCTTGAAGAAGGATCTTGTGATGTCACAGCAAATACAAGCAGTAGCTGTTCCCCAGAAATATCAATTGCTATTTAAGTAACTATAAACTGAGGGAAGACATCTTTCAAGGGATGTTGGATATAGGATCTAGAGGAACTAATAATACCATCATAATTGCCCTCTTACGGTGGGATTGTACAGAAGTGCTGTGATAGGATTTGATCCTTGTGCAGGACCATTTCATAGGAAGTCTGAGTTTACAGATCCGGTCTGCAGTCTGTGGCTATTTCACCTATCCCTGAGTGTGTAATTGGAATAGTTTCAGTTAGTAGGGCTCTACCATTGGTTCTCCTGACCTATGAAGTAAGATACGTTATTGGAGAAAAGACAACAGGGAAGTCCTTAAAACTTCCCCCCTTTGACCAAATTAATATAACAGAAGCAATATTGTATCACAGGTGCAATGACACATAAATTAGAACCACTCATACAGCCTTTCGGAATGAGCCCTGTGGTGCCCACCATATCATTATATTTATCATTATCATTATATTTATTGTGTGCAAAAAGCGAGTGAATTATAGCAGAAATGATTAAGAAACTTAAAAAGATGTTGTGCTCCCAATTTGTACTGCCTCACTTGATGTGGTATTTTTTCTAGCTCATATTATCACAGCCTGTTGCACAAATTCAGCTACTGATATTCAGCTATTGATCTGGTACATTCTGTCTTTTCAGTCCCATCAAGAAAGAACATCAGACTGTAGTAGTTTTGCCCTGGGACAGAGTTAACTCTCCTGCTCTGTCACTATATAGTCCAAATATTTTTTTCTTATACTGACACTTAACAGAACATTCTACTAATATGCTATTTTGGTGACATCATGATAGTAAGACTTGATGGTCAACAAATGTTCCATATAAGTTGGTAAGATGTGTACATTCCAGTGGTTGGAAGATAAACTCTCCAAAAGTCTTTCATGATCAGTGAAATATTTAGGAATTGAGTGATCTTGAGCATGCTGAGATACCTTATCCAAAAAAAGGTCAATATATTTCATCTTGAACCTTTGTAACAACTGAAGGAGGCATAATGTTTAAGCTGCTTCTTTTGAATTTTGGAACAAGCATGTGCGGTATTCTTTGGGAATTCTCCTTTTATCTATTTGCCAGGTACCTAGAAGGTTCCATTTCTGCAAAAGCTCTGCACCAGGTCCATGCTGTGGGTCTAAGAGGTAGCTCTAATGTATGAATGTGCCTTGATAGGCTCCTTTCAAGGAATGAGAGAAGTGTCTTAGTGCAGAGCTTTAAGTTCTGGAGCAAGGCTGCAGCATTCCATACTCTTCAAAACCATAGTCTCTTCAAAACTGTATTTTAAAATTATGTTATAATCATGAATAATGTTGCATAAAGAATAGAACAACAGTACTCTTGTGATACTGTGCCCCTTTCTTTACTCTGAGCAAATTACCCACGGAGCCCTTCAAATTAGAGGACTCCACCTTTCATAGAGGTTGATTTAACAATCATCATGTGTTTATTCACTTCTCAAAGATCTCATCTCAGTCTAATAGGTTAGTCATTATATCATTAATGTACAATGAATGGTTTTCTCCATTCTGATCTTCTCATAGGGTGACACTCTAGGAACCCAAATAACATGTTTATATAGTAGGCTCTAAAATTCAGTATTACATATAATAAGAACATTTTTTCCTTAATCTTGGTGCTAGTATTATTTATTATGCTTTCTTGGTTAATTCTGAACTTTTGCAATTTGTATAGTTACAGGCTAATGGTAGACACTTTGCAATTAATATTAGAGCATGTTGTCATAGATTTTATACTACAACACTAATTAGCATATTGCCATCCAGAAAAAATTTACAGTAGAGATTTAGAAAAAATGAATACTTGACAAATTAGGCAGATAGATTATATATTTTAAAGAATATCCAGGAGTTTCAAGGTTTCTTCCACTGAATTTTATTTTTTTAAAGATAAAAAAGAATGCACTTGAAATAAGACTGAAAGCTTGGGCTCTTGTTCCAGTTCTGCGATTTACTGTGTGGTCTTAGGCAGGTCACTTCACCTCTGTCTTACAGATTTTGTGTAGATTTAGTGAGAACAAAAATACATAATGGTATTTTAAAAGCAATTATAACAATATTAAAGATACATTTTAAAAGCTATCATAATCTTTACAACCCAAAACAAGATTTGTGAATATAAATATCTCATAGTTAAAAATCATTCACATAATTCTGTTGTTAATTTTTGAGATGGCTTTATGTTATGCATAATAAATACACAACATAGTAGGATATTTATCTGATTAGCTTGAAGTTGGAAGTGCAGTGATACAAAGATGAGAAAATGAGGAGATAGGTGTTTATTTTAAAATACCATTTTAGTGTTTCAGTGGTTACTTTGAACATGAACTAATCTTTGTAATTTCATATTTAAAAAAATAAAGTAAAAGGAAAACTAATTTGATACTATAGCACATTTAATTGAAATATTAGCATAACCAAAACTAATAAAAGTATTTGCATAATCTTTATCAGGTTAATATTGATCATTTCACACTCTGGTGTGCTTTCCTTCAGGCCTGAGTGAACGACATAATGAGCTTTATAATATAAAGAAAATGTACAAAGAAAATGGCCAAAGCTTTGTGGTCAAGCAATCTGATTTTAAAGTTTCTCATCTCCCTCTTTTCCAGCCATTTGAAAAGGAACTAGTTATTTAACCAATAATCATAGTGCAAAGTAAATGCTGAATAATGTTAACATGCTTATATTCAAAGTTCCTTATGTACAGACATCTATAGTGGAATCTTGAGAAGTTTGCACTAAAGTACCCAAGCTAGCAATTGGAATCTATGAAATATAAAGCTATATAATCTCTTCATTTGGAACAAATGTGGGGGTACAATTACCTTTCCTATTTTGCCACCCCTTTGCATTTATAGTTGACCAAAAATAAACTAAAGACAATTTGCCAAATACCACTGGCTTTGATTAGAATTGAAAATACTATCAAACACTGAGCTTTATTTTCTTGATCTCACTCATGAGTTTTTTTCTCTCCCTGAAAAAATGGAGGAAGATTTTGATGAAATTTCTTCAAATGAGGAGCAGATGAAAGATATTGATCAAATAAGCCCAAAATACAGATCTAGGTGAGCTGAGAGATGTTATATCTTCAGGCACTTTAATTAACAGTGATTATTCTTAAGCAACCTGTTATCTGTTTAAGATATTTATGCTTATCTTCTAGGATGATTTGATATTGCCATGCTACATGTAGATACATAGGAATGTATATGCATGTACACACACTTTATATATATATATATATATAATTTATATACATATAAATATGCATCAATGTACATTAATATATTTGCATGTATTTTAATATATCTGAGTGATCTCTTAAATGGCTCATATTTTTTCTTGGTAAAGAAATAATAGAGTAGAATAATATTACATAATATAGAATAATAGAAGAGAATGTTTATGAATATGATAAACATAATAATAGATATATTAAAATAGAATGGTTATAAATAAGTTTAAAAACTCTTTGACTATGTAACATATATTCTGCATATTCCAAAATACCACTCATGAAACATATAATACTTCTTTCATATACATTCAGTATTCTTTTTAATATGTTGCATATGCATTCATTCTATTCTGAACTCTGAAATAGATTGACAGGATATAAATGCTCCATTTTACGTGCTAATTTAGTTTCAGAATATCATACTGTACCTTTGCAGAATGATTCAGAATGGCAAAAGACTTTCTACAATAAATTTGGAGTTTTACCATTTAGACCTACATTATTTTTAAAATGGACTTTTTCAACATGCAATGAAGTTCTGCTGGAGAAAAAGTAAAAAGGAAACTGCGACCCTTGGGGTAAAAAATTGCATAGTTGTAGTATTTCCATTTTTATAGAATGCAATTTTACTTCATAACTAATTTTTATGTATCTAAACGATTCCTTCTGATGTGAAAATTAAGATTTTATAACCGTAAGCTCTAGATATTTGACATTGATCTACTCTCACCTCATCTCTTGCTTCTGAGTGTGCATATTATTTATATTATTATTAAGCATGTTTAGCAACTTTCACTTTAATCAAGGAGATCATGATGTCCTTTAGCCATCCTTTACATATAATATACAGTTTTCAATTATTGAATATTTTCCCAACCAATCTTTGCACTTATGCTAGTTAAATATCAAAAAATGTACGATGCCTTTGGTAAACCTTTCAAATATTACAGTGTATTTTCACATTCAACCCTGAAATATATTTTTATGAAGCTGTGTGTCATTCTTATATAAAAATGAATTATTTTTCAATGGACAAATAGAACATTTTGTTGAAATTGTTGTTTTTGTCCCCCTAGCCCTGATCAGTTTTGATAGTTTTTAAACATTCTCCTAGTGTAGAGTTAAAAACAGTTATTATTTTTCCATTGACCTATGGCTACTTACACTGACTACTCACATTTTTGTATTCCAGTTGAATCCAAATGAAACAGACTTATTTCATACATTTTAATAAAAAAATAGCTCAGTATTTAGAATTTTAAAAATGTCTGAATTTTTCTGATCTAATAAAATAAAATTTATAAAAACAACCATAAAAATTAATCTTGGTGGTACTGAAAAGAAGGCAACTGTTAATGTATTGCTTGGATGAGAATATGAATATCTAACCAGAATGATGTATGTGAAGAAAATGATATTTGTTTTTAGGCCTGTTATTACTCTCTTCTAATTTTTATATTCATTGCTATGTGCAAAGTACTATGCTAGAAGCTATGGTTTTGTACTCATGACAATTCAATTTTTATATTCACTATGTTTATTTTTCCCATATTTAGGGATCTCTGAAATGGAAATTTTTCTTTGAGTTTGCATACAGTGCTTCATTTCATACCTTACTTCAAGGGTCATACATCCATTTACTCATTTATTTAATAAATAGCTATTAAGTAGCTAATATGTGTGACACTCTATTTATTATAGGGAAATATAAAGATGCAGCAGAGGTCAGATGCTGCCTTCAAGCAGAAGACTGTATTTTAGTAGAGAAATAATCATGCTTTTATTTTAAAGACATAGTACAAGATAGAACACTATAGGTGTCATGAAGGCAATAAGCTGTTGATAAGATTAAATGAGGAGACGTGTAAAGTATATAGGACAGTGCTAATAAACGTTAGTAACTATGGTGCTGGCGCTGGTGGTGACCATGATTTTCAGTGCACGTTGGTATATGGCTTGAATGTGCCCAGATCCTCATTTCTACCTATATTTCTAAGTGTCCCAAACCAATTCATTTATTTTATTGCAAGCAAATATTATTTCTTAACCTCTTTTTTATATGTATCTATAAGAAACAACTGAACTCTAGAACCAAATTTCATGTTCAAATTTTATCCTCCACTTACATATATTGTGGGCAACTCCATTTTTCTTTCTATACTTCAGTTTTATCATAAATAAAAAGGATAATAAACTATTTACCTCTAATAGTATTTTGATTATGAAATGAGTTAATCTATTAAATTAGAAAAGTGTCTAATCCATAGTGATCACTTACAAACTGAGTCACTTTTTATTATGAAACCTCTCAGCTGCCTCTTGCACTTGGGAGGCGGTGGACACTGAACCTCCTGAGTATCCATCCCCTTTGTTCATTGCGTCTGAGACCTTCTGTTGAGCGACTGGAACGTTTCACGGACTCAGCTGTCCCTCCCCATCTACCTCAATGTTTTGTCTAGAAGCTGAACTTAGGGAAATCAGCAGCGATTTGGGGCCATGTTATTTCAATTGAATCCCAGTTTACTTATTAAATATATAACATCAAAAATATTATTTTAATGTTTATGTCTTAGTTACCTTGACTGTATAAGAGCAGTAGTGCCTACTGCTGCATAATTTTATAAACATTGAGTCAAATGACATGAAAAATATTTTTTACCCAACTCCTGTTATTGTTGCTTCTTCTCTATCTCCTGCCAGACTTCTATGTCCTACTGACAGTTAGTGATATGAAAAAGAATATTCTTTAATCTAGTTGAATTAAAGAAAACTGTCCATTATTTCAGAGGTCTCTAAAAATATAGGCTCACAAAACACATATGATGTTTCAGACTTAAAGGCTGTCTACCTAACAACAAAAGTGGTTGAAAAAGCCACCATGCAAGTAATGTCCTTTGTTGCTCTACAAAGAGATCGGTTATTCATCCTCGGCAGCTATAAGGAATTTAAATGGAATATAGCTATAGTGCTACAGGTGAACTCATTTTCTCACTCAGGAGAAGGGGAGGAGGGCTCTGATAAGTATAATGAGAAGCAAAAGAAAAGTGGAAGTATTTTGTCTGCCTAATACCAGCATAAATGGATGTCAAATTGAAATAATTTAATACCATGTTTGTTAGTTTGTTTACATAATGACAATTAAGTGCAAGCTTTAAATTATATTATCATCTTCATTTGCAAAGCACTTAAGTAGTGAGAAGATGTTAAAGCAGTCACGAATTTAAGTAGAATGTTTCCAAAGGAAAATAACCTCAACAGTCATAGAAAAATGACCGAATAATGATGAATGACATTTAAAAGTGTGGCACAGAGAGCTAAATAGGTAAACCATATACACCATTATTGCATGGAAGTTATTCTAACACATCACTTTTAATAATTGGGTTAAGGAACAGTTTTTACCTACATGTGTTTAGAAGGTTTTGTAAACTACAACTAGGATTAAATTATATTTCTGCCTTTCAGTATTTCTGTATACCTATGCCTGTCACAACTAGACCTAGACATCATTTGTAAATATTAGGGTTATGTGTAAAGTTTAATTACAAGAATTTTAATTAAAGCAATTTTATTTGTTTTTCTTTATGTTTTACATATACATGTATATTTCTCTCAGGGAACAGAGAATTGATGTTATTTACTGCTTTTTCTTTCTCAGCATCTAGAAACTATGAACTAATTGAAGACATTTAGTAGGTAGTCTTCTAGTAAATGTTTAAAAAGATGGAGAGGGTGTAGATTTTGCTTTAATAATTACTTTTACAGGAATATGATGCTGAAGAGTTCATACATTTCAGCCACCAATCCCAAATTTATGCCTCGCTTTTAGAGATTAAGGGGCTTTATAGGCCTGGATTAGCTGGAAACAGAAGATGGGGATATTTAAGATATGGCTCTTACTAGATAGGGGCTGATTTCAGTGGGTGTATTTAGTGCAAGAAAATTGTCTAACCATATGGAGGATGAAACAGGACCATTTTCTTCCCAACGTGCCATATCTTAACAGTGTTTACAGTGGAGTCTTACCTTAGACACTTAGACTTTTCAGACTCCTTTTACTTCTACATAAAATATGACTGGAAAGAAGATTATGTCAAGAAAAAATATTAATTCCAAAGCAGGCATTCCTGACTATGGTGGCATTTACATGACAGTGTATACTCTGAATTCATCTAACTGTAAAATTAAAATTGGTGAACTTTATGTTATTAAACTACACATCAACGCAGATGATTTTAAAAGTATTAATATCCGAAAGTTTTTTTGCTGTACCGCCTCAGGGTAACATAGCATCTGAGTATCTGTACCTAAATGGAGATGCATCTGTAATTGTGACATGCAGTGGTAAGTAAGAATCTAATATTTACCCTCTTTACACAATTTAGGGAGCACCTCTTTAACATACTCTATAAAATTTCCCCCTTCCAATGTTATTCTCTGAATCATCATTACTTTCACCCAGAAATATCCCCTCAACACTTTCTGTACTTCAAAAAATTTGATGCCTTTCCCTTCAAAATAAAACGTGTCTTTCTTAAATGCATTTTAACTAAAAACTGAGTGTCCACTATATGCCAGATAGTGAATTGGTCACTTTCACATAACTTTTTTTTCTTGATCTTAGTAGTAATTCTCTGAGGCACATGCTGCTATTTACAGATAAAGGCAGGGATAGCCAAAGTGAGGAATCTGCAGAGGTTCAATGACATCCCAGTGTTACTAGTTCATAGGCACACAGTTTTTGAAACAAAATGATATGGGGCCCCCGACTGGTTGAAGGTTAATGCTCCAAGTAATGGTTACCTTTTAAAGAGTGATTTTCAGTGACTAAAGAGAGTAAGCCATTTCAAATTTTAGGAAATAAGCTTGGCATCCATCTAAAATTTGTTTTAGCAAGTGACCTTTAATTAACTTCCAAATAATACGCACAATTGGTAGATATCTACCTGATGAGATTATAAATACACAGCATGGAAGTGGGAAATCTCAATTTCTTTATATTAATTAGCTTTGTAGTTATAATGTAAAAAGGCATTTAACATAGAGAATTAATTAACAAGAAAATCAGTTTTCCAGATGCTGAAAAAAGGCCTCAAATGTACTTATTCATGTCAAATAAGCACTTATGTATAATATACACCATGATTCAATGTAACAGCATTTTTTAAATGTTTGGTTAATGATAATTTTTTTTAATTGTTATAACATTATTGTTCAAGGTATGTAATGCACTTTTTCTCAAAGAAAGGTGTAATCAGGGAAGTTAAAAGTGAAATATATATATATTGATGTAGATTCTGTGCAAAGAGACTTCTATGTTTTTAATTCTAATATTCCAAAGTTCTTTGTATTCAGGTTGCTTGTGGTGCTTTTATGTATATTTGTTGCCATTTAAGAAAAATAATAGGAAAAATGAAAAACATTATTTTCTACTTCTCTGAGATGCCCCAGAATATTCTCACTCCAGAGCACTTTGGTCTTAAGTCATACAAGTCATAACGCCTATGAAATTTATTATCATATTATTTTAAGAACACTAAAAACATGTGGCTGCCCCACAGAATTTACCCTTGTATTAGCTTCTTTGTGGAATTAGGTGTACTTACCTACCTCTTCTATTCACACTAGCTTTATATCCACAACCTTCTTTGCCATATGATGGAAACATTATTTTTTTGGTTTGTTTTATTTTTTAATGGAGATATAATTCACATATAACACTATATTCATTTCAGATGTGCAACATAATGATTTGATACTAACAAACCATTGTGAAGTGTGAAATAAACACCATAGTGAGTCCATCACTACACAGTCGCACTTTGTTTTCTTGTGATAAGAACTTTTAATATCTATTATCTTAGTAACATTCAAATATACAATACAGTATTATAAACTACAATTGCCATGCTGTATATTAGGTCCCATGACTTATTTATTTTATAACTAAATTTCCCCTTTCCAGACACTTTCTCCACAGTTGCAAATCAGTACTTAACATTCTACTGTAAGATGAGGCTTCTTTTTTTTCCATATTAAGTTTCATCATAAGTAGAGATATGCATAAATCCCTATTTTTCAATTTGAAGCTCAAATTGTCCTAGATTTGTCCAGTGGCATGTACAAAAATCAAGAGGAAGAAAACTTTATCACTGACTTAGCTTAGACTAGCCAGCATACAGCGGCATCCTCCCGTTGCCTGGACCTGGCACACTGTCTCAGCTCTCTGGTTATACCATCGGTGACTGTGGCGGAAACTTGAAAATAATAATCACATGAGCACCAGCAATTGGTAAATCATGCAGAATTGATACTGCTCATCTCTGAACTCCTAAATTTACTAGAGTGTTTTATAAGCAAAATTTTCAAAATGAGTTTAACTCCAAAGATTTTTTAAATTATTGGTAAGTATTAGGAATGTCAAATTATAGCTGCAGCCAGATACTTTCTACATAATTGCCTCAACATGTCTGTAATGACACCAAACCCGGAAAACAGATGCCACACTGGAGGAATGTGGGCTCTGGTATGCGGCTCTGTGGCTGTTGCTCTGTAGCTGCCTATATATCTCAGCAGTTTGGGCAGGAGAAACTCAAAGAAAATAGGACTAAAAGGAAACTAAAATAAAATAAGACTAAAATAAAAGACGATTCCATTCAATATCTGAGATGTGAAGGAGCTCCTAATGTCTTCAACTTAATTAAAAGAAAAGGCAAACAGTTTTCAACAATATTTATAAACAATCATTTTAATATACCTATATTTTGAAAAACTCATTTTAAATGAATATATATTCATTTATGTGAATCTTACTCAAATGTATCAATAATGATAGGTAATTCATAAGGTGTAAATAGAAAATAAAGAACTTCAAACACTGACTTGCCTATTGCAAAATACTTTGTTCTACCATACATAAAACTACTAGCTATGAAGATCTGTTACCTGAAAATAGTGGGCTCAGCATGATTTTTGTCCACATTATCAGTGCTTTTTAAAAAATTGTTATAATGAAACAGTGTCCTTTATTTAATGACATTTTTAGCAAGTTACAATCTAAGCAACCTCTTCATTTTTATCAGATTATATCACTCTGTAATTATAGTGTATTATATCAGTGATTATATCACTCTGTAATTACACTGTAGAAGTGCTTGCCAATTATGGAATTCCACTCCTGGGATTCATATTGTTACCACCTAACTTCAAAAAATTTTAAATAATGAAATCAAACATTTGTACATTATACTGTTTGGTTACCAGAGTTGATGTAGGCTGATTATTTTGATGTCAGAAAATGAAAGGAAAAACTATAAGGGAACTAAGACATTTTTTTGTAAAGCAGAAATATCTATGTTGCTTTCAGGAGAAACCTTAAACATAAGGG
>JAQQAC010008350.1:4358552-4444624 GCA_029783875.1 Phataginus tricuspis | reverse complement strand
ATATACTTTTCATAGGATGTGAATTTTGCTGATGGATAAGATATTAGTAAGCATCTGATCTGTTCTCTTACCCCCTCCTTCTTCTGTACCTGTGTCGTCAGTTCCTGTGATGTACACACCTGCTTCCTGAGGATTCTGATTCACTGACAAGTTACAGTAACCACTCTAAGTAAAAAATTAGAAATTTTATACCAAAGATGCAGCCTTGAATAACCAAAGTTAGTCCAGTGTTTCCAAAAGTCAAATTCCAAGCCTTTCAAAATGGTTTGGATTATCTATTTTAAGCAGTTGCTTAGTATTATGTTGTAAAACTAATTTTACGTGTTGAAATGACCCAAGTACATGTCTTTCCTATTAGACTCTCAGCTTGATGAGGAATAGAGCAATACCTTATTCACCCTGTGATCTTCAGCAAAGATATGTATGTAGACCTGCATCAGTCATCTAATATTGTGGCTGAATCTAATTGCTGAAGGAAAAAAGACAAAAGACATAAAGTAAAACAACCCAGCTCATATCTGAGAGAAAATTATATCTACAAAATATGTAACACTTATATCATGTAGATAAATGTTTCAAATTAAGCAGATTATTAACAAATCTTTATTTCATACATAAAGAGTTGTTCTGTGGTGTGCTCTGTGGTTATAGAGCCCTATTTCAAGTTATTTCAAAGTTTCTGAATGAAGAAAGAATAGATGCAGTAACTTTACTTTCCTTAAAATTATAAAAGCTTCAGTGGCCAAAGCTAGTTCTTAGAGACTCGAAACATTACATCTGCTAGTATTATGTAAGTTTGGGGCACTTTTAGATTATTCCTGCATATGTATAAATATGTGCTTTTCTATTTTACTTGTTACATTCCAAATTATAAGTTGTAATAGAGTTATCTTATTTTGCATTCACATGTTAGATTTTAGAGATAAAATTATAATTAGAATATTTTCATTCAAGTCTTATCTGGCAAATACTCCCTAACAGTCAGTGTGGCTCCAGGAGGAAAGAGGTTCCCTGCTCAGGGCAAGTTCCTTATGAATCCATTGAGATGGAAGGATGATAAGGAAAGGGTGGGTTGGGGACTAAAAGTTTATTTCTTACAGCTCAGTCTCTCCCCCATCACACCCTCCTATCCCTGGCTGCTTGGCCCTCTCTTGATAAGTGCACTCCCAAGGCCTCCCTCTCTGGCCACAGCACACTCTCCTTCCTCCTCCCCTTCTGTGAGGAACTGCGTGGGTGGGACCCTGGTGACATGCAGGTGCCTGACAAACTATGTACAGAGGGGAGGAGAGAATGGCTGCTCCTCTCCACCCCTTACCTGAACTGGCAATCCCCTGAGGAAGTGGTGGCCCTCCACAGTAAACATCACACTGGTGAGCAAACAGGCTCTTATATGCATATCACTCTTAAGGCCAGCTGGGAATTATGGTTGAAATTTACCCCACAGTCAGTTTATCATTTTGAATCATAATTTCCATCCTACAAAATTTGTGCTATAGTATGTGATACATGTAAGTTCTATGCAATCTAATTATTGTTTGAAATGAAATACATGGTGTCAACTTTCTTAAAAAATTGTTTTTATGCTGAAAGGATGAGGTATGTTTTCTTCAGAATGTTATTTTATGTGGGATCTCGTGCCACATAATTTTAAGAGCAGAACTGTATTCATGTACAGGTTTTGAAATCAAATATCTGGTACAACTGAGTCACCCCCAGCCACCAAAACAAATAAGTAAATATAAGGATTGGTAGATTGAATTTCATTCATGAAGGGGAGAGCATGGGAGAGTATCAAAAATCAAAATCATAAAATTATTCATTAAAGTTAAAAAACTTGAATGCATAACCGGATTTACCTTAAAGAATTTTTATTTTATTTTGTTTCATCTGTTATGTGTGTTCTCCACCACTTAGCTATAGCGCCCTCTTCTGGATCCAATTTTTCCAGAAGGGTGGCCTCTTAGTTATTTATATGTACCAAGAGAGAAAACAAGTAACCATCCTGTAGCTACAGAAAGAATAGCAACTCTGAAATCTTTTGTGAATAATAGAAATATTTGAAAATATACTGAGTTTACAAAAAACAAAAACAAAGCTGCAAAATGCTTCAGCAATGAAGTGATATTTATTATCAAGTCTTTCTATATATATATATATGTATATATATATATATAAAGAACAAGATGTTTAAATTTTGAGGAAAGGCATTTATTACCCAGAATTAAATCAGTTTTATAACTCACAGGCTGCTTTAATCTGTCACAGCAAGGAAGGATGATAATTATGTATTATAGATAGTTAAAGGTGTGGTTTTAAAAACAATTATTTGAGTTACGATGAATTGGGAAGGTTAAATAGGCTCATGACCCATCCCATCCATTATCTTTGGAATAATAGTACTAGACAGTTATATGTCATAATAATAAATAGTCTCCTCAGTTAACAATGTAAAAGTGTATTTTTCATCAAGATCACTAACAAGCAGGTATTGAACATTTAGTGGAAACTTAACTCTGATGGGTATTGACCCTGTAAAGATTACAATTTAAATACAGAGGCTTTCCCATATGACAGTGTAGTCATTCATGTCAAATGGAGTGAGTTTGTCTCACACAGGTGCTCTGTATAAAATCTGAAAAATGAGTTTCAGTTTTCAATCATTATATATCTAATGGGCATATACCTGCTACAGAGTGGAATAGAGAATTACAGATGTTCAATGTAAATATATCCAAGAATGATAGTAATTAGGACTTTACAAAACTGTTCAATAATCTGCAAAATGTTAAGGTAAAAATAATTAAATCACTGAAAATCAAAAACATCTGGGTAAACCTTGCTCCTGGACACTGCAAACACAACCACCTCCAACAGTATGATAAGATCCCCTTTTCATGAATGTCAGTGGCAGGACACATTATTCAGGCCTTTCCTGCCATACCTGACTCTGACATTACCCTGCACCCTGAACATGGTTCTAATGTAAAAAAACCTCTTAATCTCTGTTTTAGCTGTTCTATGAACCCTAGTAATGTCTTCAACCAATTTATCTGCTCATGCCAGAAGCACATATCCTTCTCAGTCATCAGTAGCATACTGAAGGCTAAAATAAACATTGCCAACATCTGTTGAGTACAAGGACCAAGGACTGCTCAGATTTTTAAATTGTATTAGCAGATTCAATGATCAAAATGAGCATATGAGCTACATATCATTGTTATCTTCATTTGACAGATGAGAGAATAAAATACATAAAGTTTAAGATTCCTCCTAAAAGAAATAAAGGATAGAAGCTATAATTCAGAATTCAAATCCAAGCAGTTTGATTCTTGATCCAGCAATGCTAATGCCTCATAGTCTCTCAGTTAATACTGTAGTGACACGAAATGATAATGTCCCTTCATTTATCCTCGTGTACCAAATCCCTAGACCCTTTATGCCATTTCTAGATTGAAAAATTTAATAAAATACATATTTCATTATCAAACTGAGGCACTCTCATATGTCTTAACATATATGCAAATGTCCTGAAAGACAACTTTGTTCTTTTCTTTTTTTTATTAAGGTATTATTGATATACACTCTTATGAAGGTTTCACTTGAAAAAAACATGTGGTTACTACATTTATCGATATTATCAAATCCCCACTCATACCCCAATTCAGTCACTGTCCATCAGTGTAGTAAGATGACACAGATTCACTGTTTGCCTTCTCTGTGCTACACTGTTTTCCCCGTGATCCCTCACACCATGTGTACTAAACATAATACCCCTCAATCCCCTTCTCCCACCCTCCCCACCCGCCCTCCCACACCCCTCCCCTTTGGTAACCACTAGTTCCTTCTTGGAGTCTCTGAGTCTGCTACTATTTTTTTCCTTCAGATTTGCTTCATTGTTATACTCCACAAACGAGGGAAATCATTTGGCACTTGTCTTTCTCTGCCTGGCTTATTTCACTGAGCATAATATCCTCCAGCTCCATCCATGTTGTTGCAAATGGCAGAATTTGTTACCTTCTTATGGCTGAATAGTATTCCATTGTGTGTATGCACCACGTCTTCTTTATCCATTCATTTACTGATGGACACTTAGGTTGCTTCCATGTCTTGGCTACTGTAAAAAGTGCTGCAATAAACATAGGGGTGCATATGTTTTTTTGAATCTGAGAAGTTGTATTCTTTGGATAAATTCCAAGGAGGGGGATTCCCAGGTCCAATGGTATTTGTATTTTTAGATTTTTGAGGAATCTCCATATTGCTTTTGACATGGTGGAACTAGCTTACATTTCCACCAGCAGTGTAGGAGGGATCCCCTTTCTCGGCATCCTCGCCAGCATTTGTTGTTCTTAGTCTTTTCGATGCTGGCCATCCTTATTGGTGTGAGGTGATATCTCATTGTGGTTTTAATTTGCATTTCCCTGATGATTAGTGATGTGGAGCATCTTTTCATGTGTCTGTTGGTCATCTGAATTTCTTCTTTGGAGAACTGTCTCTTCATATCCTCTGCCCATTTTTTAATCGGGTTATTTGCTTTTTGGGTATTGAGGCATGTAAATTCTTTATATATTTTGGATGTTACCCCTTGTCGGATATGTCATTTACAAATATATTCTCCCACAGTGTAGGATGCCTTTTTGTTCTGTTGAAGGTGTCCTTTGCTGTACAGAAACTTTTTAGTTTGATGTCGTCCCATGAGTTCATTTTGCTTTTGTTTCCCTTGCTCGAGGAGATGTGTTCAGGAAGAAGTTGCTCGTGCTTATATTCAGGAGATTTTTACCTATGTTGTCTTCCAAGAGTTTTATGGTTTCATGACTTACATTCAGGTCCTTTATCCATTTCAAGTTTACCTTTGTGTATGGGGTTAAACAATAATCCAGTTTCATTCTCTTGCATATAACTGTCCAGTTTGCCAACACCACCTGTTGAAGAGGCTGTCATTTCCCCACTGTATGTCCTTTATCATATATAAATTGACCATATATGGTTTGTTTTATATCAGGGCTCTCTAGTCTGTTCCTTTGGTCTATGGACCTGTTCTTGTGCCAGTACCAAATTGTCTTGAGTACTGTGGCTTTGTAGTAAAACTTGAAGTTGGAGAGCATAATCCCCCCAGCTTTATTCTTCCTTCTCAGGATTGCTTTGGCTATTCAGGGTCTTTTGTGGTTCCATATGAATTTTAGAACGATTTTCTCTCGTTCGTTGAAAAATGCTGTTGGTATTTTGATAGGAATTGCACTGAAACTGTAGATTGCTTTAGGCATGATGGCCATTTTGACAATATTAATTCTTCCTATCCATGAGCATGGGATGTGTTTCCATTTATTGGTATCTTCTTTAATTTCTCTCATGAGTGTCTTGTAGTTTTCAGAGTACAGGTCTTTTACTTTCTTGCTTATGTTTACTCCTAGGTATTTTATTCTTATTGATGCCACTTTGAATGCAATGGTTTTCCTGATTTTTCTCTCTGCGAGGTCATTATTAGTGTACAGGAATGCCATAGATTTCTGCGCATTAATTTTGTATCCTGCAACTTTGCTGAATTCAGATATTAGATCTAGTAGTTTTGGAGTGGATTCTTTAGGGTTTTGTATGTACAATATCATGTCATCTGCAAACAGGGTCAGTTTAACTGCTTTCCTGCCAGTCTGGATGCCTTTTATTTCTTTGTGTTGTCTCATTGCCGTGGCTAGGACCTCCAATACTATGCTGAATAGAAGTGGGGAGAGTGGGCATCCTTGTCTTGTTCCCGATTTTAAAGGAAAAGCTTTCAGCTTCTCGCTGTTATGTATAATGTTGGCTGTTGATTTGTCCTATATGGCCTTTATTATGTTGAGGTACTTGCCCTCTATACCCATTTTGTTGAGAGTTTCTATCATGAATGAATGTTGAATTTTGTCAAACGCTCTTTCAGCATCTATGGAGATGATCATGTGGTTTTTGTCCTTCTTTTTGTTGATGTGGTGGATGATGTTGATGGATTTTCCAATGTAATACCATCCTTCATCTCTTGAATATAATCCTACCTGTGATCCTTTTGATGTATTTTTGAATTCGGTTTGCTAATATTTTGTTGAGTATTTTTGCATCTATGTCATAAGGCATATTTTTCTGTAGTTTTATTTTTTTTGTGGTGTCTTTGCCCGGTTTTTGTATTAGAGTGATGCTGGCCTCATAGAATGACTTTGGAAGTATTCCCTCTTCTTCTACTCCTTGGAAAACATTAAGGAGGATGCGTATTAGGTCTTCACTAAATGTTCAATAAAATTAAGCAACGAAGCCATCTGGGCCAGGCATTTTGTTCTTGGGTAGGTTTTTGATTACCAGTTCAATTTCATTGCTGGTAATTGGTCTGTTGAGATTCTCTGTTTCTTTCTGGGTCAGCCTTGGAAGGTTGTATTTTTCTAGAAAGTTGTCTATTTCTTCTAGGTTATTCAGTTTGTTAGCATATAATTTTTCATGGTATTCTCTAATAGTTCTTTGTATTTCTGTGCTGTCTGTAATGATTTTTCCTTTCTCATTTCTGATTCTGTTTATGTGAGTAGACTCTCTTTTTTTCTTGATAAGTCTGCCTAGGGGTTTATCTATTTTGTGTATTTCCTCAAAGAACCAGCTCTTGCTTTCATTGATCCTTTCTATTGTTTTATTCTTCTCGATTTTATTTATTTATGCTCTAATTTTATTATGTCCCTTCTTCTACTGACTTAGTGTCTCATTTGTTCTTCTTTTTCCAGTTTCGCTAATCGTGAGTTTAGACTGCTCATATGGGAATGTTCTTCTTTCCTGAGGTAGGCCTGTATTGCAATATAGTTCCCTCTTAGCACGGCCTTCGCTGCACCCCCAGATTTTGCAGTGTTGAATTATTGTTTTGTTTGTCTCCATATATTGCTTGATCTCTGTTTTTATTTGGTCATTGATCCACTGATGATTTAGGAACATGTAATTAAGCCTCCATGTGTTTGTGGGATTTTTCATTTTCTTTGCGCAATTCATTTCTAGTTTCATTCTTTGTGGGCTTAGAAGCTGGTTGGTACAATTTCAATCTTTTTGAATTTACCAAGACTCTTTTTGTGGCCTACTATATGATCTATTCTTGAAAATATTCCATGTGCACTTGAGAAGAATGTGTATTCTGCTGCTTTTGAGTGTAGAGTTCTGTACAAGTCTGTTAGGTCCATCTGTTCTAATGTGTTGTTCAGTGCTTCTGTCTCCTTACTTATTTTCTGTCTGGTTGATCTGCCCTTCAGAGTGAGAGGTGTGTTGAAGTCTCCTAGAATTAAGGCATTGCATTCTATTTCCCCCTTTAATTCTGTTAGCATTTGTTTCACATATGTAGCTGCTCAAGTGTTGGGTGCATAGATATTTATAATGGTTATATCTTCTTATTGGATTGAGCCTTTTATCATTATGTAATGTCCTTCTTTGTTTCTTGTGACTTTCTTTCTTTTGAAGTCTATTTTGTCTCATATAAGTACTGCAACTCCTGCTATTTTCTCCCTATTAGTTGCATGAAATGTCTTTCTCCATCCTTTCACTTTTAGTCTGTGTATGTCTTTGGGTTTAAAGTGAGTCTCTTAAAGGCATCATATATATGGGTCTTGTTTTTTTTTATCCATTCCATGACTCTATGTCTTTTGACTAGTGCATTCAGTCCATTTACATTTAGGGTGATTATCGATAGGTATGTACTTACTGGCATTGCAGGCTTCAGATTCGTGGTTACCAAAGGTTCAAGGTTAACTTCCTTACTATGTTGGAGTCTAACTTAACTCACTTAAAATGCTATTACAAACACAATTGAAGGCTCTTTTTTTGTTTTTTGTTTTTTCCTCCTCCTTTTTCTTCCTCCTCCATTCTTTATATATTAGGTATCATATTCTGTACTCTTTGTCTATCCCTTGATTGACTTTGGGGATTGTTAATTTAATTTTCCATTTTCTTAGTAATTAGCTGTTCTACTTTCTTTACTGTGGTTTTATTACCTCTGGTGACAGCTATTAAACCTTAGGAACACTTCCATCTATAACAGTCCCTCCAAAATGCACTGCAGAGATGGTTTGTGGATGTAAATTCTCTCAGCTTTTGCTTATCTGGGAATTGTTTAATCCCTCCTTAAAATTTAAATGATAATCTTGCTGGATAAAGTAATCTTGGTTCATGGCCCTTCTGCTTCATTGCATTAAATACATCATGCCATTCCCTTCTGGCCTGTAAGGTTTCTGCTGAGAATTCTGATGATAACCTGATGGTTTTTCCTTTGTATGTGATCTTATTTCTCTCTCTGGCTGCTTTTAATAGTCTGTCCTTATCCTTGATCTTTGCCATTTTAACTAGTATATGTCTTGATGTTGTCTTCCTTGGGTTCCTTGTGTTGGGATATCTGTCACCTCCATGGCTTGAGAGACTATCTCCTTCCCCACATTGGGGAAGTTTTCAGCAATCAACTCCTCAAAGACACTTTCTATCCCTTTTTCTCTCTCTTCTTCTTCTGGTACACCTATAATGTGAATATTGTTCCGTTTGGATTCGTCACACAGTTCTCTTAATATTCTTTCATTCTTAGATATCCTTTTTTTCTCTCTGTTCCTCAGCTTCTTTGTATTCCTCTTCTCTAGTTTCTATTTCATTTATCGTCTCCTCCACCATATCCAATCTGCTTTTAATACTGCCCATTGTGCTCTTCAATGATTGGATCTCTGACCGTAATTCATTCCTGAGTTCTTGAATATCTTTCCATAGGTCCATGAGCATGTTAATGATTTTTATTCTGAACTCCTTTTCAGGGAGATTCATGAGGTCCATATCATTTAAATCTTTCTCAGAAGTTGTATTCATAATTTTACTCTGAACCAGGTTCCTTTGGCATTTCATATTTGTGCATGGCATCCTCTAGTGCCCAGAAGCTCTACTCTCTGGAGCTGCTCAGCCCCTGAAGCAATGTCGTGGATTGCAGGGAAGTGGTATTCGTGCCTCGGGGGAGGAAAGTGCTGTTTCCTGGTTCCTGGCTGCTATGCCTGCCTCCACTGCCTGAATCAGTGGGCCAAGCACACAGGTATAAGCCTCTGTGCTTTGCATTTTTAGTTGCTGTAGACAGATCTTCCCTCTGGCTGGCCTACTGCCAGGGTAGGGTTTCCCAGTTTTCAAGCCCAGTGGGGCTGGCCAGGAGAAAGTTGCAGTAGTCTGTTGGAGCTGTATAGGCAGCCAGGGAGCTGGACCCACTTTTCTTTTGTCCCAGAGCAGCTGAATATGGATCCCTGCTTTCCACAAGCAGCTGGAACCTTAGTCTCTCCAGGAATTCTGCTTGTCTTAGCTTTCCAACCCCCTAATTATGAGAGTATCATGCAAGCACCATGAAATGTAGGTTTGTGCTCCCAGAGAAGATCTCCAGAGTTAAGTTTTCAGCAGTCCCAGATCTCCACTCCCTCCCTGCTCCATTCCTCTTCCTCCTGCAGGTGAGCTTGGGGGGGATGGGCTTGGATCCCACAGGACCAAGGCTTTAGTACGTAACCTTTTTCCATGAGGTCTGCTCTTGTCTCAAGGTGTGTGCACTTTGGTGCAGTCCTCTTTCCTGTTGCTCTTTCAAGAGTAGTTATATTAGTTATATTTTCATATTATATGTGGTTTTAGGAAGAAGCCTCTGTCTCACCTCTCATGCCGCCATCTTTAATCCAATCCCTCAAAGACAACTTTTTAAAGAACATGTTCACTGCTGCATCTGGGAATTTGTACCATTTGAGCGCCTTCACTTGTCTCACCCCACATCTTCACAATGAGTAAAAACACCAATTTCTGCCAACTAATTTTTAATTTTTTTCGTCTGTGTCAAAAAATGCTTGTGTCTCTAAATATGAGTATTCAGTTTTTGAAATGGTCATATTTTAAGTATTTTTACATCAAAATGTGTGATATGTGGAAAAGGATTGTGATATTTAAGAAAATTAACAAAAGAACAATATAAAATGAAAACAAATTATATATCACAATACATAATAGTGTAAGAAGTAGTGATATTTAGTTTATTAAATTTTATTTTACTGTAGTGCAGTGATACTATGTTTCATTCTTTTCAGACATATGTGTCATTGTGTAATGAAATTTTAAAACTGAATATTTTATACAATATGAATTGGGAACTGAGCCTGAAGAAAGACTAGCCAAAGTAGCTCCCTGAGAAATTTTCCAGTTTAAATTCCCTTTGTTGAATTTGCATTGTTTTGTCTTTGTTAAAAGCAAAAAGAGGCAAAGACAGCCAACTTGCATTAGATTCTTCTAGATAAAATCAGGAGACCTGTTCATCAAGAGTTCCAAATTCAGGTAACTGTCAAAATGTTAATAAAGCTCACTAGCAAAGAGAATACTTTTCATCATTTTGAATTTCCTTTAAGATTTGCACAAGAGTCACCTATGTCATTTTATATCTGATGTTGCTTCACTCAAGAATATGTTTGTTTCCTGTTTTTTCTTCATTTTATGAAGCTAAATGTACAGAGTAGCAAACCTTTAAATTACATATGCTTCGTGGTAATCCCCAGCAATACAGTTTTTCTCAATTAATTCCAACCTGCAGCGACAGGTTCTTAAAATAGTATTTTATATTAGATGTGTATATAGCTACAGACTGACCATGTGGACATATAATACATGCTTACATACTTCTGATATTTTAATACTAAAAGTAGAGAGTACAGAAATAAAAATAATTTATTATGTTTACCTGCTTACAATTTGCATTTGTTACTAAGTGTGAAATATCTACAGAAACATTCCTCAGATTGTGGTTTTGTGTGCAGTGATGTGTGTGGGTGAGAGAGAGAGAGAGAGAGAGAGAGAGAGATGGGTGGGAAGGGAAGAGAAGAGACCTAAACTTAGAATTCAGTTCTGTAAGAGTTATCCTCTGCAAATCAAAACTGGAGAAGAATCCATGAAAAGTTTGCACATATGCATTTTAAGTTGTTGCTTATCCACCTAAGTAATTCTAACAGAGCCAAGTGAACATGGTATATTATTTTGTTAGTGCTTTTTTAATGGTTCATAATATTCTTTCCATCTCTTTCTCTCTTTTTTAATGCTCTTTTTTGTTGGCTAATTATTAAAGAGAGAAGAATTGGAAAATAGCAATGCTGAAACATACTGTTAATGAACTATTTCACATTAACTTCTACTGTAGGATTTCTTCATATATTATTTTTCAAAGAATCATTTAAAAGGTGGTAATTTGCATTGTGTTGCTAGTCACCAATAGTAAACACCCATAAATGAAAATCTTGTCATACCTTATTAAAAATGTGCCTAAATCAAACAAAAATAACTTAGAAGTAATCTATAATATAAAGCCAGTTCATGAAATTCAGGCTGTTGAAAAGTTTCTCAGCTGTTTTGTACTGTCTTCTGAGGGAGTCAGAGTTTCTTCACTCTACTTAGTTTGTTGCAATGGGCATAATGTACTTAAGGTGAAATAAATTCAGTTTCATTAACATAAGTTTTTCATCTATGTCAGTAATAGTCAATTAAGACTCCCTCCACCCCATCTCTTACCAGTTCAGGGGAATTTGACCAGCTTAGCATGTGTTCGTAGAATAAACATGCTAAATAAACTGGAGATTCATCACCTGTGGTATTTATATAAGAAGTTGAATTCCTAATGGTGTATCAGCTGCTTGCAATCTACATCAAAAACTCATGTGTGAAAATGACAGCCTCTAGCAAAGCACAGAGGCTACATTATGATGAAGAAGAATAGTTGCTGGTTGCTCATTTACCCTCCTTTCCATGCTTCAGAGATGGACTAAATTAGTATATTTATGCATTTATATGTGCCTAACCATGAGACTTTCAGTAGAGGTGTTGGAAAGGTTACACTCTCTGAAGCATTGACTGCTCCTTTGAATTCTTGTTAGTGACTGTTTTATATACTTCTCTATTTTGATTCAGATTATTTTTGACATGTATCCTCTCATAAATTGCTTCCCTAAAAGCTCTGCTTCTCTAACATGAAAAAGAAAAACAACCAAAACAAACAAAAAGCATTTTCAACCATTCTGTCACAATAAGCTGTATGACCTTAGGCAAGAATATGATTTTGAAATAGTGTTATGTCAATACTTCACCTAAAGCAAAGGACCATCTGAGCCTATTCAAATTCAAATTGTCTAGGTATTAGAGGCTGAAATAATGACCATTTGCTACATAATTAATAATATCTTGCACACAGATGGCTGACTTGGACTTCAGAATAAGTATTCTATGATGTAATTATTTAGTCTTACTGGCATGATCATAATACAGATCAGACTCTCAAATTCAGAAACTTTTCACAAGATTGTATCCTTCATAGGTATGTTTTCTTCAAAAAAAAATTGACATTTAATATTTTTAATCTGTGTTATAAATTTCTTTAAAGAAATAATAGCACTAATTTCACACATAATTTTGTGTAATTAAACTGAAGTGTATACATCATTTGAGCAGTGTATTAAAGTGAAAAGTGAATAAATGTTAGCTCATTATTTCAAACCTGATAGATATAGTATAGTAACTGTAGTCTAAAATCTTGGTCAGATTACATGATCCATGGTCTAACTTAGATTAGTCTCATATTCACTCTGAAATTTGAAATTTAGGCGATTGCCACATATCCACATTCTCTATATCAAGAATCAAACCAGAGATAACCCTTAAAATACATCTGCATTTGTCCAGACAGTAGATTTGGGTATGTTTTATTACTGTTCTTTATGTTAGAGAAAGGGTAAAAAAAAGCACATGGAATAGGGTAAATCCAACTGGGAATCTTTAGAAAAATACAGATGACTGGACCCCATCTCAAGTGAGAGAATCACAACCTCTCCATCTGTAAAAATGAAGGTAATAACAGTGTTATCTAATTAAGTGATTGTACAGATTATGAGGCTAATTCAAATAAGTAACTGGTCCTCTACTAAGCATTCGTTATGTTAGTTTATACTGGTGGCTGCTATTGTTATTAATGTTGCTTCACTCTAAATTTTGAGAATCATTTGCCTGTTTTCTACTAAGCTTTAAGAATAACAAAATAATGTTTCAGAACCAGTAATAGCTTTTTAATACACATACATATTTTTAAGTTTTTCTAAGATACTTTAGGTCATTGACTGATGATTATTCCAGGGAAATGGAGATCATCTACAAAATGATGCATTTTTTACAATTAGCAAAGGTTATTGCTCATTCTAGACATTTTATTTACAGACCTAGACTTCAAAACTACAGTGTTATTTGTCTTGGTTTGTATTATTATCTACTGAATATGACTAGAAAGAAATTGGAACATGAATTTCAGAATTTGCTAGAGTTTGCATTTTTAATGATCAGTGCAAAAATTACTATTTCCACTCAAATGGCAAGTTAGATTATTTCATTTCATTATTCTATAGAACAATATTTATCTCATAAAACCTCTTAGTAGTTACAGCTGAGAATAACTTGATAAAAATTATTTATCTTTATCTTTTCATTTCAAAAATACTCATCTGGCACCTGTAAATAAATGCAAATTGCTAAAATATTATACACTTTGTCTTAAACTGACAGCTCAGTAATGGACTATATATGTATTAAATTAAAGTGCTTAAGATATTGTCCGTTAAAACTATCAGTTCTTCAATTAATAGGGTAAGAATAATTTCAGTCAGAGATGTAAAAATCTAAACAGTGGGCTTCTTTTTTTATGTATGGGTATGCACAATTCTCTTTTAAAACTGGGATTTTCTTCATCTCATCTTCATCTGTTCTAAATTTACTTATCATGTCAGTCTACTCAATTCCCTTGTTAACATAAGAAATGAGAAATATAGAAGAACATACAATTTTAAAGAGTGTAAGAGCATAAGAAAGTCCTTAAATTGTTAACACTCAGCTTCTGGCTATAAAGTTACATTAAATAATTACCAGTGAAGTGCAGCCGCAAGTTCTTCCAGAGCGTTCAGTAGAAATGTCCTTCTCTTATCCGTCTATCTTCCAAAAAAATGTTTACTGTAAAGTACTCACTCATTACCATCAAATCAACTATTTTACTTCATTTAACAATATCTCAAAACAAAAGGGGAAGGATTAGAGCATAAAAATTTCATATAGCTGTCAAATTTCACAAAGTAGAAATGGCTGGGATCTTGTCAAGAGTTAACTGATTGAAAATCCCTTAATTTTCTATTCTAGTGAGTTACTCTTTATCTACCCCTCCTTGCTTACGTTCTTTACTGTTCCTCACAGGATCGGTACTCAAATTTGACTCTAGTCTTACTCAAGGTTAGCAGATACACAGTAAATTCACATAAAGAGAAGTAAAACTTTTCCTCATTTTTTTAATAGATAAAATTCTACTTCGTTCTCCCATCCCCTGCCTTTGCAAGAAATCTGAAAACACCCTAGTACCAAGCAAAAAGCTAAAGTTTCCCTACTCTTATTCTTCCTTTATACTTCTTTCAGTGCTCGCTGTCTGAGTCTTGTCTTTCTGACATACCTGTTTTGGAAGTTTGTCCCAGACTGCTCATCATTGATTCCTTCGCCCACTCCCTGCCATTTACAATGAGCACACCAATATCAATTAGTCTAGAGCTGCTTGTTATTTTTTGACCTTTAAAAAGGCCAAGTCCTCCCATTTATTTGTTTCAGCTATGTACTTGACAATATTGTTTTCTTCATGGAGGGTCATGGGTTGATTCTGATTTGATAACTGAGACATTTTCCTCTCAATTTTATAACAATGAATTTTTGACAATTCCAATTTACTATGTGCACATGCTCCTTGGCTTGAGCTCTTTCTACAGCCATTTCTAATTTTATTCTGATTTATAGTCATGCTTAGGAATCATTTTGAAAATATTTACCTCTGCCCAATTTTTACTCAAACACTGCACCATCCTTCTACCTTATCACATTACCAGGGTCACACACTCTCATATCTTCTGCATAGTCTGCTCTTTACTATCTTTAGAAAACTAAAGATTTGAATAAGTAATTTGACTTATAAACAAAGAGAACAAAATGTTCTCCGTTCATTGAGAATATCTCTTGACTGCAAATTTCTGTTCATATTTTACTTGTGACAAAAAACAAAGTTCACTCCAAAACTACGAGATCTAATATCTGAATTCAGCAAAGTTGCAGGATACAAAATTAATACCCAGAAATTTATTGCATTCCTATACACTAACGATGAACTAGCAGAAAGAGAAATCAGGAAAACAATTCCATTAACAATTGCATCAAAAAGAATAAAATACCTAGGAGTAAACCTAACCAAGGAAGTGAAAGATCTATACTCTGGAAACTACAAGACACTCATGAAAGAAATTAAAGAAGATACCAATAAATGGAAACACATCCTGTGCTCATGGATAGGAAGAATTAATATTTTCAAAATGATCATTCTGCCTAAAGTAATCTACAGATTCAATGCAATCTCCATCAAAATACCAACAGCATTATTCAATGAACTAGAGCAAATAGTTCTAAAATTCATATGGAACCACAAAAGACCCTGAATAGCAAAAGCAATCCTGAGAAAGAAGAATAAAGCTGGTGGGAATACACTCCCTGACTTCAAGCTCTACTACAAAGCTATAGTAATCAAGACAATTTGGTACTGGCACAAGAATAGACCCATAGACCAATGGAACAGACTAGAGAGCAAAGATATAAACCCAAGCATATATGGTCAGTTAATATATGATAAAGGAGCCATAGACATACAATGGGAAAATGACAGCCTCTTCAACAGCTGGTGTTGGCAAAGCTGGGCAGCTACATGCAGGAGAATGAAACTGGATTATTGTCTAACCCCATACACAAAAGTAAACTCAAAATGGATCAAAGATCTGAATGTAAGTCATGAAACCATAAAACTCTTAGAAGAAAACATACACAAAAATCTCTTAAATATAAACATGAGCAACTTTTTCCTGAATGCATCTCCTTGGGCAAGGGAAACAAAAAATGAACAAATGGGACTACATCATGCTGAAAATTTCTGTACAGCAAAGGACACCATCAGCAGAACAAAAAGGCATCCTACAGTATGGGAGAATAAATAAATAAACACACCTGAGTAACATGTACTCCCACCTTCAAAAATCACTGAACAGATTTGGGAAGCAATGATGGAGAAGATAGGTAGGTCAGTAAATAATTATAAAAGCAAGTTCAAATGAAAGAATGCTAAATAAGGATATATGAATCATACCATAATACCACTAAGAAGACATTATTTTCAAACATTAGAACTAAAGGAATATTTCATAGAAGTTGTAAAAATTTAACTAGACTTTGAAATTTTTAAAAAACATGTAGAAGAACACATAGAAGAGAATTAAGGGCAATCCATGATGAAAGAGTAAAACTTTAATGAAGGCAGGAAGTTCCAGAAGTACTTTTCTAGAGAACAGCAGTTCTGGGACAGTTGGAGAGAAGATATGAGTTGCAGCACAATGTGAAATAGCCTCAGAGATATGGTTTGTGTCTTATTTGGTAGATGGCTGTGCAAGTCTTAGCAAGGATTATGAACATTTTTCTATAAAGAATGGAGAGCTACTGAGAATTTAAAAATAAGTATCAGGGTTCTTTTGTTTATATTTTTGGTAAGTAACTCTCAAACTGGGTCCAATAAAAAACTGGCAAATGGAATATTTGGATAAAGTTAAGTGAGGAAATTATTACTATAAATTAGTTATGACGTAATGAGATCTGAATTGTGACTTAACAGGAATATATATTTGACCAGTGTACATTGTGGAATGATGCCTGATTGGACTGGGGTAAGGATGACAAAGAGAATATTGATGATAGCTTTGAAATTGCATTTCAGTAAGAACATTTTAATGATATAGGAAATAAAAGGAAACTTGAGTTGAGGAGAAGAGCAGAGGAATGGTTAAAAGTATTTACTCACTCACTGCACAGATATTTATATAACTCTTAATGTGTGCCAGACGTTTCATCAGGCCTTGGAGATGGAGACATATCAGGACTACTGTTAGCTGTATCTATATCTCCTACTGTATTTCGTTGCTGAAATGGGCCAGGGAATGATTCAATAATCATATTTAATAGATGGCAGATACTCAGCATTACGGAACAATGTCAGTAACCAGAGGCTTCACTTCTTGCTTTATTCCTATGTTCCCATGCAACATAAAGCCTCAGGAAAGGAAGCACAAAAATGGGTGTTTTGAACTCCTTTGTAAACTGCAAGTGGTAGTACAGAACCAGATAAAATCATGGAATGAAAAAACAGCCTATACTTTCATAATGTAACCCAGTAATTTTTACCTGTTACGTATTTTAAACCTAAATGGCTCTTTGAGTTGACATTTTCCATATCTATTTTCTAAATAAAGAACTGATATCATTTTCCATCAGAAAAAAACAAAACAAAACATATTTTATGGTATTATCATGAAAGCACATGGCATTACATAAAATATGTATTGGGAATATAAAGTATAAAATGAGTGTTAAAAAAGCTTAATCTTTATCAATTTTAAATTCTAACAAATCACATTTGTTCCAAATAGAATATATGTGTTTGAGTGTGTTGAATTAGTCTGTTCAAGTTATCATAACAAAATATCATAGACTGGGTGGGTTAAATGATGAACATTTATTTTCTCCCTGTTCTGGAAGCTAGATTTCTAAGATCATGGTTCCAGTGATTTGATTTCTAGTGAGAGCTCTCTTTCTTGACTTGCAGACAGCCCCCTCTTCTCTCCGCACCCTCGCATGGCCTTTCCTTGGTGCGGACACGCATACACACACATACACAGACGCATCTTTTTTTAAATAGTGTGTTATATCATGATGATAATTGTATTTCATTGTTATTCCTAGAAGGACAGTAAATATAAAATTGGACTTTTAAAATTTTCTTTATCATAAGATTGGAAATTAAGCATGATTTCCTAAACTCAATTGTTAACTATTGATATGTGATCATACTACACTATGATGGTGTGTGTGCCCGGGTCTTCACGGATCTTCCCATAACAATGCAAAGCGAAGACATGCTGTTCTTCTTCCTCATGTAGCCTCGGACACAGTGGGGACCTGAACCCTTCACACAGGCAATTAGTTACAAGGGCAACAGGCAGCATCGTATGCCGTCAAGAATGCTCATTTTAGAAGTTCATTAATTTATACTCTTCTTTGTTTTTCCAATTAGAGTGGCTTACTTGAGAAGAAAAGATAGGCATCTAAATTGAGACAAAGCCAAATGTAAAATTTAGATGTTAGCTCATTGTCAGTCTGAGACCAATGAAGCATCATCTAAAAAAGTATTCAGAGAAAGCAGAAGGCAAGAAGGAGAAAGCAAGATGCAAAAAACAAAACCCTACACATTTACTAAATTCAGCAACAAGAAGCCAAAAGAAAGTCAAAATCTATAGTCAGAAGGCAAGCACAGAGGTCTAACTTTAGCAACGAAGTTACTTCTGACAAATTTCCTTAGTTATAAGAGTGAAACCGTTGTCTTAGAATCAGTCCTGTCAATAGTCATATACAACTACGATGACAATAATAGTATAACATGATTGGATCTGGTGCCGAGCCAGATACTTTCTGTCTAATCCAAAAGACTAAAAGTAACAACAGAGTTAGAGCCACTATGTGCCCTGCATTTAGTTCCACTACTCTGAACTAAAACCTCACACCTTAGTTTTATCATTTCAGCAGATTTATACTCTAGACACCCACTTCCTGTTATTGATATGGAGTATTGATATTGGAACAGATGTAGAAAGTCCTCTGGGGGATCTTAGTGTTTGTGTGGTCATTTCTTTCTTAGGACGAAGGATAGATCATTGAGTAGTTGCCAGCCCGAAAGCAAGCTAGAGAGGATCCAGAGAACCTCTTAATAGTTCGGGGAAAGTCTATGGAAGGACAGACTGACTCCTAAATCCTTGAGTAACGGGCTGTTCAGTTACCATGCTTAGAACCATTCAGTGTGGTACAGAACTGGGGAAGGGCTTAGACATGAATGATATAATGGTATATCCCGGTAGAGAAGGGAAGGTACCACACCTTCAAGATCATAGTGTATGCAAAGTATGGAATGTGGAACCCATAGCTGCATACAAGTTCCTGAAGTGGGCATTACAGTAGGTACCCAGAGACTGGGGCCTTCAAGTTTTCCTGTGACAATCACACCATGGTACAAAATGTAAGCACAAGAAGGAAAGAAGCTAAGTGGCCACAGGACATAGAAAGGAACTGTTTTTACCTAAGAGAGCTGCTAGGAATTAGAATGGAGTTCTTAATAAAAGAGAGTACTGCTAATAGACTATATAATGGACTATATAATGAGTAGTGATCCCAACAGACTTTAGTACAACGTCATTACAGTATTCATCTAAAGAATCACCTCATGCCAGTTGCATAAGCAGATTAGCAAGGAAATAATACATATATTTCTTCTTCTTGAAGAATACACCTCCTAAATCATATATATAACTGTATTTTACCTTAATTTCTTGGTTTGGGGAAGGGAAAGCAATAATCTGTTAGATGTCCCTTTTACTTTTCCATTGTTGGTTTAAAGCAAGGATTACCTCTTTTCAAAATTATTAACTTCCCAAATGGGCCAGTATTTTATCAATTTAAACTCTATTTATATCATCTTAAATTCATTATGCAATTAGGTCTTTCTCCTTCCTGATGTATATATATATGGGATGAAGATAGCGGACAAGGAGTATGCAGAGTAATCCAAGCTGCTGCACAAAATAATTCCACAGAAACTCAGTAAACTCCACTAAGATCCCATACAGGTCTTCCCAGTTGGTAGAAAGCTTTTGCTCCAAGGTATGAACAAGATACTCAAGATTAATGCATTCTTATCTCCTTCATCCAATGCTTGACTTCAGAGTTCTCTGTACTGCTTTGCACAGGTCAGGCTAGCAAAAAAAGAAATTGTATGATGATCAAACATGGAAGATAATTGTAGGCCATACTCGAAGCAGGGCACATCATTTGTACTCATATTTCAGTGGCTATAATTAAGTTATATGACCACATCTAAATGCAAGGGAAGCTAGAAATTTCAGTCCAACTGTGTTCCCAAAAAGAGGAGGAAAATAACTAGATCACCAGTATTCATTTTCTTCTCTGGTTCGCGAGTCAGGCATTTGACCCCTTTATTTCCCACACAAATGATAGTCACTTTAATATCAAGGGATTCAATCCAAATCAATCAGAATAAAAGGTTATGCTTAAGGCTAGTGACACTCACATTTGTCTCTTAGTCACAACATATGTTTATTTCTTAGCCCAACACAGTTCAACAGAGGGGCTCTGATTATAGTGATTACTCAGAGAGCTAGATGGATGGAAGCTCTATCAGGTCATGTATTTCCATGATACTGTGACAAGTGCAGGAGGACATGGAACTTACACCAACATTTCATTGGCTAAAGCAAACTACTTGTGAAAACCAACTTCCAAAATTGTAGAGAAATATGTGTTCAAAAAAAAGGAGAAATGAAATATACATGTTAGGTCTATATGACTATTCCACAGTCTCAGTCATGTTCACCTGAGAATCCTAAATATCCAACAACTACATGGTACTGTCCCCATCAGTTTACTTTTCAGATGGTTCTTCATGAATTTTCAAGCATGAACTACAAAGAAAAGTCATCTGCTCTACTTATCCAATACATAATGATGAGGAAGGAGAAAATGACTACTATAAACATTCCTTTTCAGAAGACTGCAGGTAGGAAATTACACACAGCAATCACTTGTTTATAATAATAATAAATCCTGCTGTATTAGCCTTTGTAAAAGCTCCCTTCCGTGTGGGTGGGGGAAGTTCCTTAATTAGACTCAGATTCTGCTCTTTGGGTAGGATAGTCTAGTTAAGTCTCTTCCGTGTCCTGTGTGTGAGTGTGTGTATGCATGAGTATGCATGCATGTGTGTGTGTATGTGTGTACTCACCTTTGTGAAATCCTTCGTTGCTCATCATGCACTATGGCTTCATCTAAAATGGTAGTTAGGAAATACATTCTTATTGGGGTCTGCACAGCCTTCCCTGGTTAAACCCTACTGAAAGTAGGGGGCAAAAGAATGGTTTAATACTTACTAGATAAAGCCATTCTTATATTGGGCTCTTTATGTCCTAGGTAAAATAGTTTACTCAAGAAAAAAAAGCAGGCTTCTAATCTATTTGCTTCCTGAAATATCTGTGTTCCAGTCATCTTGCACAAAGTTTATCTTGTTTTTAGGCATACATCTTAGGTTGGATATATTTCTCAACATCTTCAGATCTAGTCATTCTCTTTCAGCATGAGCTTACTTGAAATTGTAGGCCTGGGTAGAAAAGAAAGACACTTAGTTTATATTTTGTTACAAGGCTAAGTAATTTTGTTTAATGGGAAACTTAATGGATATTTATCACCCACATTTTTGTCCATGTACTAGATTTTGAGGCCTAGAAGCAGCTGGGTTTTCTATCCTGACAGGGCCACACATTTCTGCGCTTTAGTCTCTTACATTTCCACCTGAAAGCCATTAATTCCTCCCTCTGGCTGAGCTCATGTCTCTTGTTTAGTGCTATAGTAAAAGCAGAGAATAAATGCCCACAAATACTATCATCCATTTCTTTCCAAATACCTCCTACAGAGCTGCAGTCTTGTTAGGATATGGACTGCCTTCCGAGTTATCAACCATAACAATTTTTCCAGTTGAATTGTCTCTGTAAAAAGGATCTTTAGTTTCCTAACTACTGACATCAATTTCCTCACAGATCACTACTAAACTGCTTAGCTAATGACATCTCTATCAGTTACAACAATACCCCAAACATCAAATAATTTCTATATTGGTTAAAAAACTCTAAAGCCTGAAACAAATAGCTCCAACATGCATAAGGGTACAAACTGCACAAAATTACTTTCTCACTAATTTGATGTCCCAAATGTATGCTCCTAGTCTATAGGCTATTCTCTAAAAGTCTGTTTATAATTCCTCAGTCAGCCTAGAGTATTTAAGCTGATATTTATGACTAAACCTTATCATTTTTCCATATAAAGTACAATTACAACACAGTTTTTCTCTCCCCCAGCTCCTTTGTGTTGCTATTGGCAAATATATATTACATTTCTATATGGTGTAGTAGCCCCAGCAATGTACTAAATGCATTTAATTTTATGCAGTTGTTAAATCCATTACAAGAAGAATGAATAAAAATTCCTTTATATTATCTTTTATAATTATATAATTATACCTTTACTGTTATTTGTTTTTTCATGTGAATTCATACTGCTGTCTGGAGTCACTTGCTGTCAGCCTGAAGAGTATCCTTTAGCATTTCTTGTAAGATATATCTGCTAGCGACAAATTATATCAGTTTTTATCTATATGCGAATATCTTTATTTCACTTTCATTTTTGAAAGATAGCCTTTCTTTATATAAAATTCTGTTTGACAAGTCATTTTTTTCCTTTGAGCACTTTGAATATATTATCCCAATGCTTCCTGGCTTCCACTGTTTCTGATGAGAATTAGCTATTAATCTGAGGGAGAGCCCACTTGAAAGTCCTAACTTTTAGTACCTCAGAATGTACCTGTATTTGGAGTCAGGGCCTTTATGTGGCAATTAAGTTAAAACAAGGCTCTAAAAGTAATATGATTCAATCTGACTCTCATCCTTAAAATAGTTGATAAGGACATAAGAAGGACTCTCAGGGATGGGTATATAGAGGATGTGTATATAGTCTTGAAAAGAAACAATAAGAAGGTAACTATGTGCATGTGAAAAAGAGAGGCCTCTGAAGAAACCAACCATGATCTTGGACTCTCAGCCTATGAGAAAATAAATTTCTGTTGTTTAAGTTATACAGTCTGCAGTATTTTGTTATGGGAGCCCTAGTAAACTAATACAGGTGACTGAATGCAATTTTTATTCAACAAGGTTAGGGCGTAGGCAGCAAGGACATTATCTAATATCCCCATTGACTTCTTCCAATGAAACAAAATAACGAATACTCTTGATGGGCTTACAAGTAGACTGGACACAGCTAAGGAAAGAATCTCTGAACTATAGGCTATTACAGTACAATCCATGAAACCCAAAAGCAAAGAGAGCAATGACTAAAAACACTAGAAAATAATATTCAAGGCCTGAGTGACAACTACAAAAGTTATAGCATCCACATAGTGGGAAAACTAGGAGAAGAAAGGAACAGAAGAAATATTTGAAATATAAGGATAGAATTTCCCCAAATTAATGTCAGATACCAAACCACAGATCCAAGAAGCTCAGAGAATACACCAGCAGGATAAATGCCAAAAAAACTGCATGTAGGCATATTATTTACAAACTATGGAAAATCAGAGACAAAGAAAAAATATGAAAAAAGCCAGAGGAAAAAATACTTATAGAACAAACATAAGACTTATAAATGAGTTATTTTCATACAATGCAAATAAGAAAAGCATGGAGTAAAATATCCATAGTGTTGAGAAAAACAAAACAACAACCTAGAATCCAGTACCCTGAAAAACCATTCTTTAAAAATGAAGGAAAGATGATTTTATTAGGCCAACAAAAGTCAAGGGAATCTGTTGCTAGTAGAACTGTGTTGGAAGAAGGGTAAGTTCTTCAGAGAGAAAGATAATAATATGGGTCATAAAGTTGAATCTATGTAAAGAAAGGAAGAGCATCAGAGAAGAAATAAATGAAGGTGAAATAAAAAGTTTTATTTTTCTTATCGTTGATAACAATCTAACAATTAACATTTGGTTCAATAATATGATAATGTATTTGATTATATATGGTATGTATATCAGATATACATATATGCTTTTCACAGATGAAATGAATGACAGCAATAGAACAAGGAATGGGGTGGAAAAATTTGGATTATTTTATTGTTGGGTTCTCACACTACCCATAAAGTGATACATTGTTATTTGAAAGTGTACTTGAATTAGTAACACTTAAAAAAGTTTTTTTAAAAAGTATAGTGGATATGCTAAGATAGGAGAGAAAATTAAATCATATAAACTTTTAAGCCAAAAAAGGCAGAAAAAAAAGTGGGAGACAAAAAACAGAAATGAAATAAAAGAGCAACAAATAGAAAACAGTGACAAATATGCTAGATACTCATCTAATTATACCAATAATCACTTTGAATGGCAATCATCTAAATGCATCACTTAAAGACAGAGCAGATAAAAAAGACCCAAATAGATTTTATCAACAAGAAATGCATTTTAAATATAAAGAATATATACATATATATGTGTGTGTGTATATATATATATATCTCTTTAGAGAGAGAGAGAGATCAACAGTAAATGAATGGAGGAAAATATAGCATCATAACACTAATAAAAGAAAGTATGAGTAAGCTATATTAATTTCAGACAAAGGAGACTTCAAGGCATTGAAATTTTTTAATAAAACAAAGGGTATTATATACCAACAAAATGTCAATTCTCCAAGAAGACATAACAATCCTTAACGTGCATGCACCTAACAACACAGCATCATACCATATGAGGCAAAAGCTAAGAGGAATAGATAAATCCACTGTCATTGTTGGTGACTTCCACACCCTTATTTCAGAAGTAGATCCAACATGCAGAAAATAAGTCAGAACATAGTTGAACTCAACAACACCAACATTCAAGTGGATATAACTGATATCTATAGACTACTTCATCCTACAACAGCAGAAATACTCACTTTTCTCAAGCTCACCAAGGTAGGCCACATTCTGGGCTGTAAAACACACTTTTGCAAATTTAAAAGAATTGAAATTGTGTAATGTCTGCCTCAGACCACAGTGGGATTAAACTAGAAATCAATAACAGAAAAGTAACTGGTAATTCACAAAGTATGTGGAGACAGACAACATACTTCTAAATAACACACAGATCAGAGAAGAAATCTTAAGGAAAATTTAAAAGTAGTTTGAACTAAGTGTAATTTAAAACAACATTTGTGGGATAAAACAAAAGTAGTGCTTAGACATTTATAGCACTGAATGTGTATATATTCAAAGAAAAATCTAAAATCAATTATCTAAGTTTCTATTTTAGGGAACTAGTAAAAGAAAAGCAAAATAATCCAAATTAACTAAAAGAAAAGAAATAATAAGAAAATAAATCAGTTAAACTGAAAACAGGATATCAGTGAGAAAATCAGTGAAACTAAATGCTGGTTCTTTGAAAAAATCAGTAAAATTGGTAAGTGTCTAGCAGAACTAAGAAGAAAAAGGACATAAATTATTATTATAAATGAAAGAGGGTATATTACTATAAATTCCAGGTACACTGAAAGAATCATAAAGAGTCCCTTTGAACAACTCTATTCCCACAAATTTGATAACCTATATGAAAAAGACCAGTTCCTTGCAAGACATAATCTGCCAAAAATCAGGTAAGAAGAAATGGACAATCTGAATAGGCCTATATGTATTTTTAAAAACTGAAGTAAAAGTGAATACCTTATAAAACACAGTTTGAGGTCCAAATGGGTTCTTGGTGAATTCTTCCAATCATTTAAGGAAGCAATTACACCAATTCTTTGCAATCTCTTTCAGAGGATAGAAGGTGAGGGAATACTTCCTAACTCATTCTATGAGGACAGCGTTACCATATGACCAAAATGCAACAAATAAGAAAAGAAAACTGACGAGTATCTCTCATGGACATAGATGAAACATCCTCCTCAACAAGATCCAACAATGCTATAAAAAGAATTATACACCAAAACTAAGGGATTTATCCTTGACAGGCAATGCTGTTTCAAGATTTGAAAATGAATTAATGTAGTCCATTACATTAATGGGAAAAAAAACACCATCATATCAATACAAGTAGAAAAGTATTTGATCAAATCTAACACCCATTATGATAAAAACCTCAAGTCAAATAGGATAGAGGGGAAACTCCTCAACTTAATGAAGAATGTCTACACAATATATATAGCTGACATCATACTTAATGGTGCAAAACTTGATGTCTCACTAAGATCATCGCTCCTTTCAACAATGTACATAAGACGAAGTTCAGGTTAATGCAATAAGACAAAAAGAAATAAAAAGTATACAGATTGGGAAGGAAGACTTAAAGCTGTTTTTGTTCTCAGGTGACATGACTGTCCATGTGGAAAATGCAAAAGAATCAACAAAAAAATTGCTGAAACTATTAAGTGATTATAGCAAAATTGCAGGATGCAAAGTTAATATACAAAATCAATCACCTTCCTGTACTCTGGCCATGACCAAGTAGAATTTGAAATTAAAAACACAATACCATTTACATTAGCACTCTCTGAAAATGAGAAGCTAAATAAAAACCTAGCAAAATATATAAAATATCTATATGAGGAAAACTTGCAAAATGGTGATGAATGAAATCAATGAAGAACAAAACAAAAATGGACTAGAGGACCCAATATTTTCAAGATGCCAGTTCTTCTCAAATTGATCTATTTGACCAAGTGCAATCCTAATTAAAATTCCAGCAAGTTACTATGTGGATATTGGCAAACTGATTCTAAAGTTTATACAGACAGGCAAAAGACTGGACAAATAAATCAGTGGAACGGAATTGGAAGTCCAGAAGAAGACTATAAATATAGTCAACTGATTTTTGACAAAGGAGCAAAGGAAGTAAAGGGAGTCTTTTAAGTAAATGGTGCTCAAACAACTGGACATCCACGTACAAAAAAAAAAAAACACACAAAACTTAAAACCTCGAATACAACTTAAAATAAATCCTAGATAGTAGGTATGATAGTAGCTTTTCAGATACAACACTAAAGGCACAATCTATGAAAGAAAAGATAAGATGGGCTTCATTAAATTAAAATCTGTTCTCTGAAAGACAACATGAAGAGAATAACGAGACAAGCCACAGACTGGGAGAAATTATTTATTAAAGATACATGTGATAAAATACTATTATCAGAAATACACAAAGAACTCTTACAATTCAACAATAAGAAAAGTAACAACCTGCTTATAAATAGGCCAAAAAGATTAACAAATACCTCACCAAAGAAAATACACAGAGGGAAAATAAGAATATGAAAAGGTGCCTTGTATCATATGTCATCAGCTAATTCAAACAACAACAAGATATCACTACACACCTGTTAGAATGACCACAATACAGAACACTAACACCAGAAGCTGGTGAGCATGTGGAACAACAGGAATTATCATTCACTGCTGATGGGTTTTGCAAAATGATATAGGTATTTTTGAAGACAGTTTGATGGTTTCTTGCAATACTAAACATTGTATTACCATTTGATCCAGCAATTATGCTCCTTAGTATTTATTCCACAGAATTGAAAGATATATCCACACAAAAACTTGCACACAGATGTTTATAGCAGCTTTACTCATAATTGCCAAAATTTGGAAGCAACACAAATGGTCTCTATTAAATTAATGGATCAATAAACTATGGCAAATCCAGGCAATGAAATATTATTCAGTACTAAATATAAATGAACTAACAAGCCATGAAAATATATGAAGGGACCTAAGACTATCAACTATATGATTCTAGCTATATGATGCTCTGGAAGAGGTAAGACTATGGAGACATTAAAAAGATCAGTGGTTACCAGGGGTTGAGTGTGGGGACTGATGAATAAGTGCAACACAGAGAATTTTTAGGACATTGAAAATACTTTGTATGATACAATAATGATGGATACATGTTATAGATTCAACCAAACCCATAGAATGTTCAATATCAATAGGGAATCCTAATGAACACTATGAATTTTGGGTTGTAATGATGGGTCAATATAGGTTAATCCATTGTAACATATCTGAAGCTCTGACAGAGGGTGTTAATAATGCGAGAATTTGTGTGTTTTGGGGAGCAGGTTGTATATGTGAATTCTCTGTACTGTCCCTTCAGTTTTCTGTGAAACTAAAACTGCTCTAAAAAATTTTAGGAGCTAGAATTCAAGATGGCGGCATGACAGGTAAGACGGAGAGCTCCTCCCAAAACCACAAAAAGTACAAAAATATACTTAATTAATACAACTAACTTTAAGACAGCAACAAGAAAGAAAGCTGAACCAGACTGCATGCACATCTCATGAACAGAGCAGACCTCATGAAACAGGGTAACATTTGAAAGCCTTAATCTGGCGGCACCCAAGCCCTTCCCCACCCCAGCTCATGGGCGAAAGGAAGAGAAAGGGAACAGGGAGGCAATGGAAGCTTGGGACTGCTGAACACCTAGCCCAGGAGATCTGCTTTGTGAGCAGAAACCTATAGTGTGTGGTTCTCTGGATGTTGAAGAGCTCAGACAGGCGGAGAGCTTGAGAAACTGACATTCCGGCCACTCTGGGTCAGAGGAAAGGCAGGCAGTCTGAGAAGCTTCCTAGCAGCGAGAGGGCTGCTGAAGGGGTGGGGTTTGCACGGAGCTTGCTGTGCGGGAAAAGGGAGAGCTGGACAAGGTTAAGGTAGTCTGGGCGTGCTCTGCTCAGCTGGTTGGGAACTTTGAGGAGCTTCAGGTGCTCCATCCTCCTGGCTGCCTACTCAGCTCCTAGGCCCCCCACTGTGACACACAGCTTGCGGCACCTTCCTTCTAGCCTCTGGCACCGAATTGAAAACCAGCAGTCACTGTGCTGGCGACAGGCCAGCCAGAGGGAGGCTCAGCCTGCAACAGCTAGAGAGGCAAAGCACAGAGGCTTACACGTGTGGGCTTGGCCCACTGGCTCTGGCACGGGAGACAGGCACCACATAAAGGGAGGCAGGAACAGATCTTTCCTTCCCCTGGGCACCAGCTTCACTCCCCTATGACCCCCGACATCACTCTAGGGGCAAGGAAGCTCCAGAGACTCGAGTTCCTGCGCACTAGTGAGCACCACACAGAAATATGAAATTTCAAAAGACCATGGTTCAGACCAAAAATCTCACAAACCCCAGAAAGAGGGCCAAATGAAACTGAACTCACCAATCTTCCTGAAAGAGAGTTCAAAATAAAAATTATAAACATGCTTAAGGAGGTATGGAAAAATATTCAAGAACTCAGGAAAGAATTTAAGTTGGAGATTCAATCATTAAGAAATTCCATATCTGAAATGAAACACACAATAGAGGGATTTAAAAACAGATTAGATGTAGTAGAAGAGACGGTAAATGGAATAGAAACTAGAGAAGAAGAATACAAGGAAGCTGAGGCACAGAGAGAAAAAAGGATCTCTAAGAATGAAAGAATATTGAGAGAACTGTGTGACCAATTCAAATGGAACAATATTCAAATTATAGGCATACCAGAGAAGAGGGAAAAATGGGGACAGAAAGTGTCATTGAGAAGGTAATTGCTGAAAACTTCCCAAATCTGGGGAAAGAGATAGTCTCTCAGGCCATGGAGGTGCACAGATCTCCCAACATAAGGGACCCAAGGAAGACAACATCAAGACATATAATAATTAAAATGGCAAAGATCAAGGATAAAGACATACTTTTAAAACCAGCTAGAGAGAGAAGAAGGATCACATACAAAGGAAAACCCATCAGGTTATCATCAGACTTCTCAACAAAAAACCTTACAGGCCAGAAGAGAGTGGCACGATATATTTAATGCAATGAAGCAGAAGGGCCTTGAACCAAGAATACTTTACTCGGCAAGGTTATCATTTAAATTTTTTTAATATAATTTATTTTGGTATCATTAATCTACACTTACATGTGCAATATTATGGTGATTAAACTACCCCCTTCATCAGGACCTCCCCACCAACCCAATTACAGTCACTCTCTTAGCGTAGTGAGATGCTACAGAGTCACTACTTGTCTTCTCTGAGTTGTATAGCCCTCCCCATGCCCCCCAAACATTACATCTGCTAACGGTAATGCCCATTTTTCCTTCCTATTCCTCCCTTCCCATCCATCTTCCCCAGTCCCTTTCCCTTAGGTAACTATTAGTCCGTTCTTGGGTTCTGTGAGTCTGCTGCTGTTTTGTTCTTCAGTTTTTTTCTTTGTTCTTATACTCCACATATGAGTCAAATCATTTGACACTTGTCTTTTTCGGCTTTGCTTGTTTCACTGAGCAGAATACCCTCTAGCTGCATCCATGTTGTTGCAAATGGTAGGATTTGTTTTCTTCTTATGGCTGAATAATATTCCATTGTGTATATATATACCACATCTTCTTTATCCATTCATCTACTGATGGACACTTAGGTTGCTTCCATTTCTTCGCTATTGTAAATAGTGCTGCGATAAACATAGGGGTGCATCTGTCTTTTTGAAACTGGGCTGCTGCATTCTTAGGGTAAATTCCTAGGAGTGGGATTTCTGGGTCAAATGGTATTTCTATTGTTAGTTTTTTGAGGAACCTCCATACTGCTTTCCACAATGGTTGAACTAATTTGCATTCCCACCAGCAGTGTAGGAGGGTTCCCTTTTCTCCACATCCTCACCAACATTCGTTGTTGTTTGTGTTTTGGATGTTGGCCATCCTCACTGGTGTGAGGTGATATCTCATTGTGGTTTTAATATGCATTTCTCTGATGTTTAGCGATGTGGAGCATCATTTCATGTGCCTGTTGGCCATCTGAATTTCTTCTTTAGAGAAGTGTGTACTCATGTGATCTGCCCATTTCTAAATTGGATTATTTGCTTTTTGTTTGTTAAGTGCATGAGTTCTTTATATATTTTGGATGTCAACCCCTTATCAGATGCGTCATTTATGAATATATTCTCCAATACTGTAGGATGTCTTTTTGTTCTAATGATGGTGTCCTTTGCTGTACAGAAGCTTTTCAGCTTGATATAGTCCCACTTGTTCATTTTTGCTTTTGTTTCCCTTGCCTGGGGAGATATGTTCATGAAGAAGTCACTCATGTTTCTGTCCAAGAGTTTTTTGCCAATGTTTTTATCTAAGAGTTTTATGGTTTCATGACTTACATTCAAGTCTTTGATCCACCTTGAGTTTACCTTTGTGTATGGGGTTAGACAGTAGTCCCGTTTCATTCTCTTACATGTAGCTGTCCAGTTTTTCCAACACCAACTGCTAAAGAGGCTGTCATCTCCCCATTGTATATCCAAGGCTCGTTTATCAAATATTAATTGACTGTATATGTTTGGCTTAATGTTTGGATTTTCTATTCTGTTCCACTGATCTGTGGGTCTGTTTTTGTGCTAATACCAAATTGTCTTGATTACTGTGGCTTGGTAGTAGAGCTTGAAGTCAGGGAGCTTAATTCCCCCTGTTTGATTCCTCCTTCTCAGGATTGCTTTGGCTATTTGGGGTCTTTTGTGGTTCCATATGAACTTTAGAATTATTTGTTCCAGTTCATTGAAGAAAGCTGTTGGTAGTTTGATAGGGATTGTGTTGAATCTGTAGATTACTTTAGGTAGTATAGCCATTTTGACAATATTTATTTTTCTTAGTCAAGAGCATGGGATGCATTTCCATTTGTTAGTGTCCTCTTTAATTTCCCTTAGGAGTGTCTTGTAGTTTTCAGAGTACAGGTCTTTCATTTCCTTCGTTAGGTTTATTCCTAGGTATTTTATTCTTTTTGATGCAATTGTGAATGGAATTGTTTTCCTGATTTCTCTTTCTGTTAGTTCATCATTAGTGTATAGGAAAGCAACAGATTTCTGTGTGTTAATTTTGAATCCTGCAACTTTGCTGAATTCAGATATTAGTTCTAGTAGTTTTGGAGTGGAGTCTTTAGGGTTTTTTATGTACAGTATCATGTCATCTGCAAATAGTGACAATTTGACTACTTCTTTACCAGTCTGGATGCCTTGTATATCTTTGTTTTGTCTGAATGCCATGGCTAGGACCTCCAGTACTATGTTGAATAACAGGGGAGAGAGTGGGCATCGCTGTCTTTTTCCTGATCTTATATGAAAAGCTCTCAGCTTCTCGCTGTGAAGTATGATGTTAGCTGTGGGTTTGTCATATATAGCCTTTATGATGTTGAGGTACTTACCATCTATACCCATTTTTTTCAGAGTTTTAATCACGAATGGATGATGAATTTTGTCAAATGCTTTTTCAGCATCTATGGAGATGATCATGTGGTTTTTGTTCTTCTTTTTGTTGATGTGGGGGATGATGTTGATGAATTTTCGAATGTTGTACCATCCTTGCATCCCTGGGATGAATCCCACTTGATCATGGTGTATGATCCTCTTGATTTATTTTTGAATTCGGTTTGCTAATATTTTGTTGAGTATTTTTGCATCTACGTTCATCATGGATATTGGTCTGTAATTTTGTTTTTTGGTGAGGTCTTTGCCCGATTTTGGTATTAGAGTGATGCTGGCTTCATAGAATGAGTTTGGAAGTATTCCTTCCTCTTCTATTTTTTGTAAAACTTCAAGGAGAATGGGTGTTATTTATTCTCTACATGTCTGGTACAATTCAGAAGTGAATCCGTCAGGTCCGGGGGTTTTGTTCTTGGGTAGTTTTTTGATTACCGATTCTATTTCGTTGCTAGTGATTGGTCTGCTTAGTTTTTCTGTTTCTTGCTTGGTCTGTCTTGGAAGGTTGTATTTTTCTAAGAAGTTGTCCATTTCTTCTAGGTTTTGCAGCTTGTTAGCATACAGATGCTCATAATATTCCCTTATAATTCTTTGTATTTCTGTGGGGTCCGTCGTTATTTTTCCTTTCTCATTTCTGATTCTGTTTATGTGTGTAGTTTCTCTTTTTCTCTTAATGAGCTGGCTGGGGGTTTATCTATTTTGTTTATTTTTTCAAAGAACCAGTTCTTGGTTTCATTGATTTTTTCTATTGTTTTATTCTTCTCAATTTTATTTATTTCTTCTCTGATCTTTATTATGTCCCTCCTTCTGGTGACTTTGGCCTTCATTTGTTCATCTTTTTCCAACTTCAGTAATTGTGTCTTTAGACTGTTTATTCTGGAATGTTTTTCCTTCTTTAAATAGGCCTGGATTGTAAAATACTTTCCTCTTAGAACTGCCTTTGCTGCATCCCACAGAAGTTGTGGCTTTGTGTTGTTGTTGTCATTAGTCTCCATATATTCTTTGATTTCTGTTTTGATTTGGTCTTTAACCCATTGATTAATTAGGAGAATGTTGTTAAGTCTCCATGTATTTGTGAGCCTTTATGATTTCTTCCTAAAATTTATTTCTAGTTTTATATCTTTATGATCTGAGAAGTTGGTTGGTAGGATTTCAATATTTTTGAATTTACTGAGGTTCTTTTTGTTGCCTAGTATGTGGTCTATTCTGGAAAAAGTTCCATGTGCACTTGAGAAGAATGTGTATCCTGTTGCTTTTGGGTGCAGAGTTCTGTAGATGTCTGTTAGGTCCATCTGTTCTAGTTTGTTGTTCTAGTGTGTTATTCTCTTTCTGGTTGATCTGTACTTTGGAGTGAGTGGTGTGCTGAAGTCTCCTAAAATGAATGCATTGCTGTCTATATCCTCCTTTAATTCTGTTAGTATTTGTTTCACATATGCCGGCGCTCCTGTGTTGGGTGCATAGATATTTATAATGGTTATATCTTCTTGTTGGACTGACCTGTTTATCATTATGTAATGTCTGTCTTTATCTCTTGCTACTTTCTTCATTTTGAAGTCTATTTTGTCTGATACAAGTACTGCAACACCTGCTTTTTTCTCTTTGTTGTTTGCATGAAATATCTTTTTCAATCCCTTCGCTTTTAGTCTGTGTATATCTTTGGGTTTGAGGTGAGTCTCTTGTAAGCAGCATATAGATGGGTCTTGCTTTTTTATCCATTCTGTTACTCTGTGTCTTTTGATTGGTGCATTCAGTCCATTTACATTTAGGGTGATTATTTATAGATATGTACTTATTGCCATTGTAGGCTTTAGATTCGTGGTTACCAAAGGTTCAAGGGTTGCTTCTTTACTATCTAACCATCTAACTTAACTTGTTAAGTTATTGTGAAACCATCTGATGTTTCTTTATCTCTCCCTTCTTATTCTTCCTCCTCCATTCTTTATATACTAGGTGTTTTATTCTTTGCCTTTAGTTAGTATTTGAATGGTCTGCTTTCTTTGCTATGATTTTATTTTCTCTGGTGGCATCTTTTTAGCCTTAGGGGTGCTTCCCTCTTGAGCAGTCCATTTAAGATATCCTGTAGTGGTGGTTTATGAGAGGCAAACTCTCTCAACTTTCATTTTTCTGGAAATTGTTTAATCCCTCCGTCATATTTAAATGATAATCGTGCTGGATACAATATTCTTGGTTCGAGGCCCTTGTGTTTTATAACATTAAATATATCATGCCATTCTCTTCTGGCCTGTAAGGTTTCTGTTGAAAAGTCTGATGACAGTCTGATGGGTTTTCCTTTGTAGGTGATCTTTTTTCTCTCTCTAGCTGCCTTTAATACTCTGTCTTTATCTTTGACCTTTGCCATCATAATTATTATGTGTCTTGGTGTTGTCTTCCTTGGGTCCCTTGTGTTGGGCGTTCTGTGGGCTTCCGTGGACTGAGAGAATATTTCCTTCCCCAGTGTTGGAAAGTTTTCAGCAATTATTTCTTCAAAGACACTTTCTATCCCTTTTTCTCTGTCTTCTTCCTCTTGTTCTCCTATAATGCGAATATTGTTCCGTTTGGATTGGTCACACAGTTCTCTTAATATTCTTTCATTCCTAGAGATCCTTTTATCTCTCTCTGCCTCAGCTTCTCTGTATTCATGTTTTCTTGTTTCTCTTCCATTAACAGTCTCTTGTATCTCATCTAGTCTGCTGTTAAGTCTGTCGATCGCTTGTCTGATTTCTGCATTGTCTTTCCTCACTTCCCTCACTTCCTCCGTCAGCTCTTGCACATTTCTCTGTAGATCTGTCAGCATGGTTATGACTTTTATTCTGAATTCTTTTTCAGGAAGGCTGTGTTCCATCCCTTCAGCCTCCTTCTCTGGGGTTGTCTGGTTGATCTTAGTCTGGATCATATTCTTCTGTCTTTTCATGGCTATAGAAGTGGTCGCTGGTAGTTGCCACATATGTCAGCTTGGCTTTAAGACTTTAAAAAGAGAAAAAGAAAAACGGAAAGAAAAAAAGGAGAAAAAAGAGAGAGAGAAAGAAAAAATAATAAAAAAGAGAAGAAAAAAGATAGAGAAGAAAAAACAAAAAACAAAAAAAGAAAATAAAACCCCCACCTTGAGTGGATTCTGTGGCGATGCTGTAGGTGGCGCTGTTGCTCCACTATTCCGCAGCCGTGGCAGTGCCACTCCGCAGGTCCCTTTATAGCTCTAGCCGGGGTGGGAACGAATTGGTGGCTGTTGATCTCTGTGGGAAGTCTAAGTGCGGCCACCCTTTCCCAGTCGCCATCTAAGGGGTCTGAAACTCCCCAGGACTCCCAGCCTGCTGGGCTGAGTGTGCCGGGGCAATCTGGCTCCTCTGCTGGGCTCCTGTCTCTTTAAGACCACTGAAAAAAGCGCCCGCTTTTCTTCTTTTCTTTTTCCTTCCCGGGAGCCGGCTGCAAGCACCCTGGCATGTTCCCCACTCAGACCCCACACCCTCTGTCTCTCCAGTCTCCACCACACCACGTGATGTGAGTCAGCGCTCCTGGCACACATCACCGGGGCTGGTTATTTCGCGGGCCTGTGGCTCTGAATCCTCTCCTCCTGCCGGTGCACTGGGGTGGGGGAGTGCTCGGGTCCCACCGGGTCGCAGCTCCGTATCTTACCCGCCTCACGAGGTGCCGAGTCCTCTCAGGTGTAGCTGCACGCTGTGCGCTTCCTGTGTATTCTGGTCTTTCTTTTCAGAATAGTTGTATTTGCTGTGTTTTCATAGATAAATATAGTGTTGGGAGGATATTTCTGCCACCCTGCTTATGCCGCCATCTTCCCAGAAGTCTATCATTTAAATCTGAAGGAGGGATTAGACAATTTTTAGATAAGCAAAAACTGAGAGAATTTACCTCCCCAAACCACCTCTACAGTGCATTTTGGAGGGACTCCTATAGATGGAAGTATTCCTAAGGCTAAACAGATGTCACCCAAGGGAAGACAAAGAATACAGAATATGCTTCATAACATACAAAGAAAGGAGGAGGAAGAAAAAGGAGGAAAAATTTTTTAAAAAGAACCTTTAGTTTGTGTTTGTAATAACATATGAAGTAAGTTAAACTAGACTGTTAGGAGACATGCAAATTAGAACCACAATGAGATTTCACCTCACACCAGTTAGGATGGCTGCCATCCAAAAGACAAACAACCACAAATGTTGGTGAGGATGTGGAGAAAGGGGACTCCTACACTGCTGGTGGGAATGTAAATTAATTCAACCATTGTGGAAGCAGTATGGAGGTTCCTCAAAAAACTCAAAATAGAAATACCATTTGACCCAGGAATCCCTGTCCTAGGTATTTATCCTAAGAATGCAAGAGCCCAGTTGGAAAAAGACATATGCACCTCTATGTTTATCACAGCACTATTTACAATAGCCAAGAAATGGAAGCAACCTAAGTGTCCATCAGTAGATGAATGGATAAAGAAGAGGTGGTACATATACACAATGGAATATTATTCAGCCATAAGAAGAAAACAAATCCTACCACTTGCAACAACATGGATGGAGCTATAGGGTATTATGCTCAGTGAAATAAGCCACGTGGAGAAAGACAAGTATCAAATGATTTCATTCATCTGTGGAGTATAAGAACAAAGCAAAAACTGAAGAACAAAACAGCAGCAGACTCACAGAACCCAAGAATGGACTAACAGTTACCAAAGGGAAAGGAACTGAGGAAGATGGGTGGGAAGGGAGGGATAAGGGGGAAAAAGGGCTATTACAATTAGTACTCATAATGTAGCGGGGGTGGGGTGGGAGGATACCGGGAAGGCAGGATAACACAGAGAACAGAAGTAGTGATTCTATAGCATCTTACTACGCTGATGGCCAGTGACTGCAATGGGGTATGTGGTGGGGACTTGATAATAGGGGGAGTCTAGTAACCATAATGTTGCTCATATAATTGTATATTAATAATAGCAAAATAAAAAAATGTATAAATAAATTTAAGAAAAAGCAATTTTAAAATCTGACAAGGCCAGTTTATATCAGAAGATTAAAAAGCTCTTAGAAGGAGCTGTCTCAAGTAAATGAAAGAATAAATTATGACGTGCTTGAATGTCTGGCAAATATAATTGAGTTTTTTATATTGAATTTTGATAGCCATTTTGAGAATAACTACAGGCAGATACATAGAAATGGTACAAACAAAGAAACAATGAGTGCTTATATTTCTGGCCCAGATTTACCTATCTGCCTTGTGAAACAAGTAGAAATACCAAACACAAAAAAAGGCAAAACATATGAAATCATACAATATATATAAAATGGTCACATAAACAGAATAATCTGAGTTAGAAAATAAAAGGTCCATGAAGAGTCAAATATGCTTCATATATTATTTAAATTCTAAAGGACAGATTTAATTTATAGAGTTGCTGTCACATGTTGATATCATCTATATATACATTGGAGAGGGATGACAAATCAGTGTCACCATTCTTCAATGCCCAAGTTCGAAATCATTTTGGAGCTAAACTCAGAATCAAAATTCAGATTTTTCCTGATAAATCTAAACTGGAGAAGATGAAATGGATTTGTGATCAGATGGAGCTCTTAACGTGTGTTCCGGATGAAAGGCCTATCATGTCACAGGCGGTGTTGGACAGCTAACTGCCATCAGCAGATCCCATGTAGGTAAGCCGTTTCCAGAGAGCTCTCTGGACAAAGTCTTCACATTTATTTCCGTCGTCCAGTTGCAGCAATCAGATGAATCACTCCTCCTTCCGCGGAAAAAGTAAGGAGGCTTAAAGTCTCTAATGTGCTTCTCCTGCTATTCTTTCCTGAAATGGAATGAAAAGTCCCTTCTCTCTATAAAACACAGGGGAAGACAGGTGTCCTCTGTTATATGTAAAGAGAAAATACTGACTTGTCTCAGAAAAGAAACGCAAGGCAACCCAAACATTATTTGCTGTTTCCATCTCTTTCTTCATGTAAAGAAGACATTTTAAAAGAAGTACTTGGAGGTCAAATTCCAGGTATTGTTTCATCTTATTTGTCACACATAAGGGTACCATTCACTTAATTGTTTTTAATTTTTGCTTTCCTAAAGACATAGTAATCTTTTTACTGAGAGTTAATTTGACTTTGTTGGCTTTGTGCTTAGAGCAATTTGAATTTGACAGTTCATTTATGGTGAATTTTAATAAGGAAAGTCAGTTAAACATCTGTCCAAATTATCCCTTACATACAAAGTGGAATGTACATTTATATTTCAAATTTCAATGAGATTTATTAGAAAAGTTTAACTTGCCATCACCTACTTTTATGCCTTTTTCTATGAGAGATTCAACCAAGTATATTAGAGTTTATGAAGGCAAGTATAATAATTACAGTAAAATTAACTAAGTTATTTTAGAGGCTATTAAAGAAATAAATATAGTTTAATGCTAACTTATAATCTTTCCTTATTCCCTTTGCAATTGTTGTTGCAAGATGCCTTTTTTTGTCAGCAAAAAACCATCATTGACATACTCTTTTGTACAACTCAAACAGGTTTTTTAAACTTCTGCTTAGCCACTATGAGGAAGCTACCAAAGTAATTACCACATTTTCCAAAAAAAATCATAGAAGAATATTAATGTCAAACTGAATCTTTGAATTTCACTTGATGGCTTCTTTCATGCATTGCTTTACTCAGCTGAAAATGTAGTTTGTTTCTATTGGGATAATTTCAAATTCAGTTTCTTAATCCATAATGTCTTAGTCCTTCTATATAGAATACCATTTGTCTTTTGTCTATTCAAATTCCTGACATATGACAGTTTTAGAGTCTCTTCAGTCACGCTTTCAGGTCTGTGACTCTGGGGGTAAAATCCTGGGGCAAAATATTTTTGAAACCGAAATCAGTCAAAGGAAGAAATAAAGTGGGAGAAACCCGTTTATTTCTTACAAGCAGTCATCCCACATCTCTCTCAACCCAGCTGTAGAAAAAGAGCCCCCACCCAACCTCTCTGGTCCAGATATGCCCTCGCTTCCCCGTGTAATCATCTATTGATATGAAGATGGACTACTTCTCTCCACCCCTTGGAAACACCTACTCATATGGAGATGCACTAAGGCCAGGTGAGAGATTCTGGAAATATTACAATTTTACCCACAAGGTCCAAAACTACTCGTTAGCTATGTGAAAACTGGGAATCTCTGTCTCCTATTCATCCTACAGGTATTCCATGGATTCTGTCCTAATGTATCTGCTTATCCCCTGTGTTTTCCACAAATGATGACTTTCATGAGGGCATAAACTAAACTTCTGTATCTCTAACTTCTAACAGTGTTTACATGTATTAGATAATACAGATATTTACAGAAAGAGGAGAAAGTGTGTTTAGTCTTGTGAGTAGTAATCTCTTGTAGAAAGCTGAGTGATTATATGCCTTTCTTATAAATAGTTTAAAACCTTTTAAGATTGAGGAGGAGATATTATTATATGGGTTCATCGGATTTCATGTGTTTTCTTTCTTTCATGAGTGTTAAATTCACGTGGTATAGTAAATGCTTCAATAATTTCTGCTTAAGGAAGGCTTCCCATTGTCTAAACACTTTAGGCTGATAAGGTATAAATATCAAACTCTTAAACAGCACAATAAGATACCTGGAAACACTAAATCTTCTTTTATGAAAACTAAAATATCAGCAGGACATAATATTACACTACATAGCTGCACCATAATTTGTTATATTATTTCCTATTGTTTCACATATATATTTTTCCCCAATTAGGAGACTTGTACAAATAAATTATGTGAATAATTATCACAAGTGCATGTAAATATTTAGCTAAATGTTTCTAAGCCAATGGCATGACTAGCTCTGTTGGAGCTTCCCAGCCACTGGTATTGAGCAATATTTAGCTAGAAGCTAGCACCACAGTGAGTCCAGTGTTACTAAGTTCACATCAGTTTGTGGATGCAGATAGATCTTAAATGTCTAAAATTTTAATGATTTTTTCTAAACTGTCATGTAGCATGTGAGATACTACTGGTTACCATACAAGAGGTGTATGGCTCAAATTTTATTAATTTAGTCTTCCTTTGGAGAATAACTGTACTGAAAATTAGATTTGATATCCACTGATAGCCATGAACATCTAAAAAATTAAAGTATTTCCATTTAGATTCTGCAAAAATATAGGTTTGGAATTGATCCCACATGATATAAGACATGAGCAATCATTGAAGCCATTTCCTGACTCCCAAGACTACAAAATAACAATCTATCAATCAAAACAAAATTCTTACTTTGTTACTGTCTGTTTATAGCTCAATAAAGGATTAGATTAGTCATCAAAGATCACATATTTTGATGCTGACATGGAAAGACAAATATCAGAGGAATTTACACTGTGGGGAGGTAAGATCCTTCAGATAAGAGACTGACATCCTGAAACATGATAATGGTGTATGACAATTGAAGTACAGGGTCCTGACTGTATTAAATACAAGGGTTCAGGAAGTTGTAAGTCATTTATGCTAACTGGCTTGTCAAGATGACATCTTGTCAAAGAAAGGTTGGAAAACAGCATCTTGGGGTAAATGAAGACAGGTTTGATCTTTTATCAATATTTCCAACTCACTAGGTTGATGTTTCATAATTTTTATTAACACATGAAACAAGGAACTCAGATTATAATTTAAATTTATTCTGAATATCTTATAAGCATTATAAACTTTTTAAATTATGTTTTAAATATTAAAAAAATTTCTCAGAAAATGTTTTGCAGAAAACATCTAGAAGGAAAAAATAGTATGTGAAAGTCACTTTATTTCATTTTACAAAGTCATGTATAATCATAATCATGAACTTGAACACATTTACTACTTTTCAGTTTTTCATTTGTAAATTAGTGAAGTGTAGAACACTTTAGCATATTTACTTTAAGGGAGAAAGCTCTCTTTCCCATTCAAGGAGAATAATGCAGCTACCATTTTCATACCTTCTTTGCAAAGCAATTATGATCTTATTGGTTGTTCTTTTAATTTTTCAACAGTTATGTACATCTGGAGCTTTGACCATAAACCCTTATAATTGTTAATCATGCAAACACTATCAAAACTTGAATAAAATAAAAATATCTGATTATACACACTTTAATATTATTGAGGTATCAGTCATATGCCATATAAAGACAAATGCTTAATACCATCACATGCATTATATCAAAAACATTTATTCAAACCATATTACCTATGGGCTTAGGTGTATATCCACACTATGATTTACACTGGTGTATTCCTTTCCTTGGTAATTATTATCATTATTCATCCAATTAATGCATGCATCACTTTGCTAAACATTTGCCCTTCAGACAATCCTAAAGTAAGGAGAAGTGTTTCAATGATGGAAATGAAATGATTCATAAAAAAGAGATATTTAAAAACATATTGTGTTATGACTATTAATTCAAATTTTAAACAAGGGATTGCATCCTACTCCTTACCTTGAAAAACATGGTGAAGACTGGTAAGTAGGGTAAACACATCAGGATGCAATAGTATTCTCTTATTTTACCTGTAAATTTGTAATGAGGTACACACATCTGATAGTATATAAATAGTATATAAATGAAAATTTCAGCAGGCAAAAGTGGCAAGATTCTTATATTCAAGTAGTTTAAAATTTCATTTTTAGAAGGTCCACAGGCATATACTTATACACTCAGTCATTCATATAAATACAGCAATATTTGCCCCCTGCTCCCTGTAGACACAGCATGAAAGAAAGGTAAACTCTTCTTGTCTTTACATAAAAGTGGTTTATACTAAACACACACACACACACACACACACACACACACACACACACGCACACACACACACACACACACACACACTCAGTACTCAGTAGAGGGACCATAGATAATTACATTTATGAAGGAAATGAAAAAGAAATAGGCTTAATAGATAAAACTGCAGTTTAAATGCTCAAGACTTTTGGCAACTAGTTTTTAAGCTGTTGGTTCTCCACCCATGCTACACATTAGGATTAACTAGAGGAACTTTATAAAATACCAATGCCAAGACCTCACTATAGAGGTTTTGAGTTACTGTTCCTGGGCCTAGGTCTTTATTACAAACCCCCTAGGTGGAGAAGGAATGTACAGGCTGAGTTGAGAACCAGTATCTCAGGCCATTCACATAAATAAACAATTACTTGAACATGTGCATATAGTAGGAAACATGCTAGTAGAAGAATTAATACTGGTATCAGCTAAGGTGTCAAATAGGTGTATGGCGCTGAACTAGGTAGGACCTGTTTGCTTCGGGCCTCAGCTTCCTTATGCATAAAATAAGCAGTTTGAACTAAATTATGTTTAATGTAGATTATGCAAAATTCAAGCTCTAAAATGTCTGAGATTAAAATCATTTACATAGCTGAACATTTTAAGCCTTGGTAGTAGCCCACTGACAAATGAAACTGCAGATAACTTATAAATCGAAGAGTGGTTGTTGATATGGTTTATTTACTGGCAACACCTTGCTCTGAAATTACTAACATTCAGTATATTATATTTTATATAGGAGAAAATTATTGTGAAATAGGAAAATTACATTTGGCATCATAAAACTGGTTTAAATTTCAGCTCTACCATGCACATCTTTTACAGCCTTGTGCATGTGATTTGACCTGATAAACTTTGGTGTCCTTGTCTTTAAAATGGCAGTAGGTGTGATAATTCATGACATAATTGTTACGTAAATAGAAATGGCATTGTTTGTTTAAAATTCTTTTACAAAATTGTTAGAGGTGAAATTTTTTTTAAAAGAGTTTTAAAAGATATGAAACTGAAGATTAAAAAAAGGAATTTATAAATTGGTAAGAGGGTCATTTGGAAATGCTATTTAGCATTAACAGCTTTGGGCTGATGGGGAGGTTAATCTAATAACCTTAAACAACTTTTTAAGATCATATAAAATATACTTCACCCATCATTTAGTTTTGGAGATGCCTCTATTGTCTTTGGTTTTATTTATTGTGTCTCAGGTGGACATAAGACATTGACTTTGTGGGATCAATATATCTCAGGATGAAGCAGGAATAAGACCCTCAAATAGCAGCAAATATGTTGCCTTGAAGATTGATGAGTACAAAAAGAAGATACTTTCTGCATCTACAAGTACGTCCTTAAGATCTTTTCGTCGAACCACAACACATCTGGGAAACACAATATAAAGTGAGTCATGTTGATAATATTTTCATTCATTCATTTTTAAAAAATTATTTACTGAGATGCTACTATACGTCAGGCACTGAACAAACAATAAACAAGACCCTACTCTTATAGAGTGTTCACAGTACAGGATAGACATTATCATAATATCATTCAAGTACATTTCCAATTTTACGTGTTATAAGTACTAAATAGTAAAGTGTTTGCAATCATGTAACAGAGGGCATTTTTGAAGAAGTGATAGTGTCACTAGGTTCTGAAAACGAGTAGCAGTAGTTATCTGAGAGGGATGGCAGTGCCATCTGGACAGAGATGACCGTATCTGGTTTTCTTGCCGCAGTGGAGTGTCACCCACCTCTCTTAGTATCCCAGCTCTCCTCCAGCCTACTTTATCTCAATGCACCAGAAGTTTTGCTGTGTATGTGGGCTGTAGTATTTCTCAGGAAAGTTTCAGTGTTTTGCCCATTCTTTTCCCACGTGTTTTATTTATTTTATTTTTTCCTTTTTTTATTACATGCTCTCCCCAACTAGTGTGGTTACTATCTATCAATACAGAAAGATGTCACAGAACGATTGACTATCTTTTCTCTGCTGTACTTCCATCCTTGTGACTGATTTATATTGTGATGGAGGTTTTGTGCTTCTTTACGTCCTTCACCTATTTCCCCATCCACCCCAACCTATCCCCTGTGGTGACCACCAGTCACTTCTGAGGGTCTGTGAGTTTTTTGCTGTTTTGTTTTATTTTGTTTTTAGATTCCACTTATAAGTAAAATCATATAGTATTTGTCTTTCCCTGCCTGGCTTATTTCACTTGACATAATACCCTCTAAGTCCATCTGTTGTGGCAAATGGCAAGATCTCTTTCCTTATTATGGCTAAATAATAATCCATTGTGTATGTGTACCCTATCTTCTTTATTCATTCATCTATTGATGGAAACTTTGGTTGCTTCCATACCTTGGCTTTGCAAATAATGTGGCTATAAACATAGGGGTACAAATATGTTTTTAAAGGGAGATTTCGTTTTCTTCAGGAAAATTCCTGGAAATGGAATTATTGGGTCATATGGTACATCTATTTTTAGTTTTTTGAGTATCCTCCATACTGCTTTCCATAGTGTCTGCACCAATTCATATTCCCACCAACAGTGTTAGGTGGATTCCCTTTTCACCACATTCTCATCACTTCTTATTTCTTGTCTTTTGGATAGTGGCCATCCTGACTGGTGTGAGGTGATATCTTATTTGGTTTTGATTTGCATTTCCTGATGATTAGTTATGTGGAGCATCTTTTCATGTGCCTGTTGACCGTTTGTATTTCTTTTTTGGAAAAAATGTCTGTGCAGGTCCTCTGCCCATTTTTTAATTGGATTATTCGTTTTTTTGGTGTTGAGTCATAGGAGTTCTTTATATATTTTGCATGTTAGCCCCTTATCAGATATGTCATTTCCAAATATATTCTGCCATACCGTAGCTTGCTTTTTCATTCTGTTGATGGTTTCCTTTGCTGTACAGAGCTTTTTAGTTTGATGTAGTTCCACTTGTTTACTTTTGCTTTCATTTCCCTTGCCTGTGGAGACATACTCATGAAAAATTACTAATGTTTATGTTCATTTTCTCAGACATTTTAAATTTATGCCCCAAATTTTCCAAGTTTTGCAAATTGAAAACAAAATCCAAAGAGGACTGAACATTTTTTTCTCTTCTGTTTTTCTAATTCCATACTTTAGGCAGTGTTCATCTTTGCTTGAAAGTGGGGAAGGGATTAGGCCAATACCTAGTGGGAGGATAAAAAAACAGATTAAGATAACAAAAACTTATTCTGCTAAATAGCTTAAAATGTCTTTTAGACATTTGAATGATATTTAAAATAGGCAATTAAATAGACAAATACAGAGGTCAAAAAAGAGGCTTAGGCTGAATATGGAAATTTGTGTTGATGCTGATTTATATATTTTTGATGAATTATATATGTAGTTACATATATATTTTCTTCTTAACTTGCCACATCAATGACTGACTTTGCAGTGAAGAATACATCATGTGCTATGGCATACATGTTTAGCAAGGCTGTTCAATGGTTAGAGTGTTCTAGGAGAATGTTTGAGGGTGATGATAGCATCCTTTTTCATTCTTTTCATTGTACAGAACTTCTGACCTTCGAGGATGTATTGTATAATAGCTGTTGAGCATGACAACCAACCTATTGAACAACCATCTTCCTGCTTGTATATAAGATTAAGTCATTAATGACATGATTAATATACTTGTAACAAAAATTCCAATACAAAGTCCACAGTTACTACCTTAAACTATTCGATACCACTGTGTCCCTCTGGACCCCTTTCCATAAGATGTGTAGCACTCAGGAGCCTGGGTATTTTTCAGACTTTATCATTTTGTTCTCATAGCACTTAGATCATGCCTCCTAGCCAACTGCTCTGGTGTTTAGCTCCTATACACCTCTTTAGGAAAAGATAAAGATACATCTTTTATTCAGAATTACTTCAAACATTTCCAGAATAAGAGGATCTCAGTTCTACACAAACTAGGGCTAAACTAACCAATTAACTGAGATAAGCAATCTCATGGCTGCAAAGTTAGGGGTACATAAATATGATGCAAGGAAAAAATAAAATCCAGTACATATGGAAAGATTATACATACAGATACAAACATATATATGCACATTCATATGAAATTGAAAAAGGCCAATTTCATTTATAGAAATGAAATTTCTAGAATGTTCAGCCTAGGATTATATTTTTTCTCAGAGAAGAATGTTATTGTACAGCCTCTATCCCTGATTATTAGGTGTCAATGCTTGGCTCTGCCAATCAGCTCTAAGTTCTTGATACATTATTCAACCTTTCTGAGATTCACTTTCCTCCTTTCAGAATAATATGTTGATTGGATTAATGGTTTCTGTCACTGGTTGCACAGAAGAATCACCGAGAAACTGATGTTTTAAAGGCCCGGACTGATTTTTGAGCCCCAGCCCCAGATCTACTGAGTTAAGTAGTGCCCGACTGTATTATTATTATCTCGAATTTCAAAGGTGATTGAAATAAGTAGTTCCTTTTGAGAATCATTAGACTAAATTACTACTACTATTTTTTCTGTTCTCAACATTTTAATACTGTGTTGGTGAGCTAGAAATAAGAAAAAAATATACATCATTACAATGTTAAAGTTACATTCTTCACATACTTGGTATCACTGGAGTCACAATGATATTTTCCTTGTAGCTTTTGAAATGAAAAAGAATGATAAGAAAATTGAATTTTTGTGTATACAATCTGTTTGTGTGTATATATATATATACATATATATATATATTTAAAATGCCTATCAACTTTCAACCAATAAGATATTGAAGCTTTTAAGGTATTATATTTTTATAATTTTACTTATTTAATTTAATACTAATTCAAAGTACATAGCATTAACAAATTTATTAAAAATGTTTCACATTTGAATGAGTGAATTATGCCAATTTGACAAACCTAGCCTGATAAAATTCTGAGATTATTTACTTTATTTTAATTCATTTATCTGTAATAACATATATAAAAATAAGGTAAAATAATAAAACATGTAATTATTCTAACCTAGAATATAGTGCCACATCTACATCTGTTGCCACTCAAATCCACTAAAATGGAATAATTTAGTTATTCTGTCATCATATTATATTTGCTATAAAACCTCCATAAAAAGTCTGATGAATTAGAATATACATATTGAATCCACATGCTTCCCTTTGCAGCCAAATATGAAATTTAATTTTTACTCTACTGCAAGACACAATGTTATATCCTTTACTTTAACAAGTTATGAACAGATTTTATGTTTATTTTTATATAGCAGAACACATATCGAGTGATCAGTTTGCTTCTCTGTGTGAATAATAGACACATCTAAATATCCCTTGCACTTTTGTAAATAAAAGGATTGCCTCTCTGGTATTTGAAAAGGTGACTGGAGCTCAGTGAGGTGCTCGTCCTTAAAGGAGAACCCACGCGCAAAGCTCCCATAAATGTAATGGAAATGAGACATATTTTACTCTATTTAGCATTTATGCAGCAGTTCTGAAAAGTGAATTTTTATTGCAGGTCCTCACAACAGTCTTATGAGCTAATGGTGTTATGCTCACTTAGAAGTGGGTAAATTAAGGGCCTGAGAAGCCAGGCATTGCTCGAGGTCGTGCGGCAGCCAGGCAGGGGAGGAATCCCAAATCACCACTCTGAGACCTGATATTTCCTTCGTGTTATTTTTCTTCCATGAGCCCATGCTATCCATTTTTTCCTCAAAGGTAACATTTTTAGGTAGAATCAGAAATACAGCATTTATATGTAGGGTTGGTAATTTACAGATAACTATTTTCATAAAATCAAAGAGTGACACACTGTTAGAGTGTCATTTATGAGTTTAAAACCTATTCTTAAGCTCTTGGCAACTCTTCTGTTCCCAAGTATAACAGCTTATTATATATATACTCTAAGATCATTTATGTATTTTTATAAGGTACCTTAGAATATTTGCTTCCTTAATGAGAAACAGAGTAAATAAGGCTTCAAGACAAACTGATCATGCAAGTGAGAAAACAGGAAATATTGGAGGATGACTGATAGAAAACAATCATTCTTAAATATTGGAATGGCCTGTTTTCCTGAGGTTTAACATAGTCTAATATGATATTATAGTCTGTTAGTCATTCTGAAGGATTGATATGGCATGAAGATAAATCCCAGTATGTCAGTGACAATCAAAAACCCAAGAAAGCGCATTAGCTTCATTCAGTTACAGAAGAAGCCTGGCCACAGCACTGTTTCTTGTGAATGGCACATTTTTATATTGACCTGAACAAACGTCTCTTTCAACTTGTGATTGCCCTCATATGTCTGCCAAAGGAGACAGACCTTGAAATTATTTTTGTCTGAGTATAAATGCTTTCTACTTTTGAATTCTAGCCTCATTTCTTAGAACAACTGTTTCTCTTTGGCCTAGTTTCCTTCATTACATAAGATAAGGCCTGGAGCAGCAAGAATGTGAAACAATTAGAGCTCATGGAATTACTTTTTACTCTTGATATTCCTTCAAGGATTTTTATTATTGGGATAATGCTTTTCTATGCTTCATTGTGCATTTTTATTTTCTTCTTGCCATCTCTGCATTCATTTCCAAATATGAAATATCCAAATATGGGTCCAAATATGAAATATATAAAACTTACAATATAGTTTCATACAATAATGATGTGTCAAGCACATACCTCATGACTGGATGTTTATTTCTTAAAGGAAGCCAATGGAAAGGTATCTTAACCTTAGCATTATTGGAGTGAGGCCTAATGATTCGCTGTTACCAGTGACCGTGCCCTGTGCAAGGTGGATTGGATTCCTGCATCTCTGGCCTCTAATTACTAGATTCCAGGAACACGTACTGTAACTTTGGGGGGAAAATCCTGGGGCAAAATACCTTTGAAACCAAAATCAGTCAGAGGGAGAAATAAAGTTAAGAAACCCATTTATTTCTTACAAGCCGTAGTCTCCTCTCTCTCCTAACCAGGCTGCAACAGAAGATAGCTCCACCCCACCTCTCTGGCCCAGATGAACTCTCTGCTCACCCTTGTAATTACCTATTGATATGTATATTCCACCCCTTGGAAACACCTACTGATATGCAGGTGCACTAAAGCCAGGTGAGAGATTCTGGAAATATTACAATTTTACCCATGGGTACCCAAGACAATCTCCTCCCCCAAGTCAAGACAGTCAAAAAGCCAAAAAGTCAAAGTCTTTCCCCTTTGAGAACCACTACTATAAAGGATTACTCCAGCCCTTTCTCTCCAATTCTGCTTATTATGTATTACAACAAATCCATTTACTCATACATTAGTTACGTCATGTGTTGGCTTAGTGTATCATTGGTTTATTTCTACCTCACAAGGCCTTACCCTATTTGGCGCATAGTGATTTCTCTGATATTATCTCTGCTTCTAGCTCTTTTTATAGCTTCAATGGCTTCCTTGTTTTTGCTGAAACAGGGCAGGCATCTAAGAATCTTTGTCCTAACTGTCTTGAATGCCTTAGTCCCAGTTATCTATGTGGCTCACTCTTTCACTAACTTCTAACCTTTGCTCAGATCTTACTTATTCAGTGAGACCCTGAGGGCTCATTGAAATTACAACACCTTTCATCAGTATTTCCAAATCCACTTATATTACTCTATCATCTGTGATTTTCTATTTATTATGCTATATAATTCTAATATGTAATTTACTTATTTCACATTCATTGCTATTAGCTGTCTCCCCACAGGAAAATGTAAGCAAATACCATCAGTTTGCCTGCATCACGATATGGCCCACATGTTTAATAAGTATTTGTTGATGAATGAGTTAGTAAACACAAACTTTTGTCTATCATTCATGTTGAGATATTATAAATCAAATTTCAAAAAAATCTATAACAAGTTCCATCCTTACTTTGCTCTAAATAAGCACACACACACATTTGATGACCAAAATAGTGCCATTGCATTTTCCATGGTAAAAGATAAAATGAAGCAAGGAAAAAAATAAGTCTTCAAAAATAAACTCTACCAATTGTAACATAGGGACTGACTTTATCTGTGCTTAACAAAAAGAGTATGCAAACAAGTATCTGATGAAACCATTTAGTATTACATTTGGATTCAAGTTGCACTCTTCAAAGGCATTCCGCTGCCTTGAATACATCTATACACCCTACTTCCTTATCCCTTAACACTTCTAGTAGGTAGATGAACCAAGCAGATGTTTCTGTCCTCAGGGAGCAAACATTATGAAAGGGAAATCAACAATGAAGATGAAAACAATAAATAATCAAGATGATTATACATGATGGTGAGTGCTATGGAAATGATTTTAAGACAGAAAATGAAGAAGCCGTACTGGAGCCATGAGCAGTAGGACAAGAAGAGGCCAACCATATCTGAGGGAGTGCAGGGTGGAAGAGGTGACTTGCTCCAGAGAGGAGATAATGCTGCTAAGGTTGTAAAGTATCAATAAGCACATCTTCCTAGAGCAACTGAAGGAAAATAACTGGCCTTTTTGCAGTTCTTCTACAATTTAAGTACTTACAACAAAGATGAGTATGTACAAATATTATTCTCCTTTCACCATCTGAAGAAGATAAAGGGAACAGCAAATTTTTAAGAAATTAGTTCTCACAGGAATTTAGAACTGTGATTAAGAATGATAAATTACTTGAAAACAAAAATCAGTAATTTAAAAATAAAAAGGATGATATCACTTAAGAAAAACAGGCATTTTTTTTTTAGAAATTTTAAAAATGTAGAAGACCCTCATTAGTACCAAGTAAACATGTAAGGAGTACTATAAGAACATCTCTAAAGAATCTCTAGGCAGCTTCCCACATATTACGAGTAAAACAGATTTGGAAGATGTGTTATGACAGTTATGCTGCTACTGTTTTTAACTAGATTTGCAATAATACACCTGTTCTATACATTGGGATTTTGAGCACAAGATTTGTAATAATTTAATGCTAAGGATCTATGCTTATAAACAGGAGGCTATAAAATGAAGGGTAATACCTGTTAAACCAAAAAAATAAGACATGCTAAAAGCTGTCTTCCAAATATTATGGTAACTACAGCTAATGTTAAGTATGATTTAATAGTGCATTTCTCTCAGAATCCATAGTATTCACAGATAAAACCCAAACAGCTCCAGAATAATTCTGTGAAACAAGTGTTGTGTTTTGTTATTATTGTCAGTGTGAGAAGTAAATGCATATACTTCAGGTCACTAGCTTGCTCTTTTACTGGTATGCTGATCTCTGCACAATAATCAGAAGGAGATGAATATGACATTACCATTTACTTCAGAATTTTAACATTGTATGGGAATGTTGAGAAAATAGTCCACATGAGAGTTTTTCTTAGTAGCATTATCCTGGTGATTTCTGATTTTTATTTCTGTATAAATGCATAAGATCATGAACTGGAAATGTATAAGATTATGATCAAAGAAATTCATTGACTCTATCCTGATTTCAGTTTCCTCATCAGTAACACAGATACTTACAATAGATTATATGCCAAGGTCCCTTTCATATGTCTGACACAGTGTGACTCAAATTAGGTAAATTAATAGTTTATGTACGGATGTAACCCACTTAAGAAATGAATTCATCATGCATATTGTTTTGTTTATTATAATAATTTTAGATATATTCACATTTTGGATGCTAAAAGGATGTGTGCCTAGTAGAAAAAGTATAAACCTTAGTCTTATGAATCCTACTGTGGGTCCCAAATGGAATTAATTTTATGACCAACTTAAATTTTTCTCCCTTTACAACTATGAAAAGGAATTACCACTCTATTTTCTTATAAGTTGTTGTCAACATAAAATTAAATAATATCTGAGAAATAAAACTTAAACCTCCTTAAAGCTACATCGTGTAAAATGAGAATATCATGGGGATGACAATGATGAAAAAAATAAAGATTCCTCCTCCTCTTCCTTCTCCTCATTTTCCTCCCCCCTCTGCTGTTGCTGTGTCAGGCTTTGCATTTAGGCAGCTGTTATTTCAGGGGGCACTTACTAATGCTTCTATCTGGCAGGAAGCATTCTCAAGTTAAAAAATCATTGATAAGGCAAGACTTGTAACCTAGTAGCCTTCTGGTCATATATTTGGCCCAACTTTATTTTAAACATAATTCCAACATTTAAATACAGAGAAATTATACTTAAAAACTAAATTTGTTTTTTCTTTAGAAAAATACAAAAATCTGGTAATATTGAACTGTTGTCTCCATATCAGTTAGAAATGAATTTGAAATGAATAGCAGCTGCTCTCTATATAAAGATGAGGCACGAGAGCATTCTACTGATATTTCCATATGCCCGGCCTGTTTTCACAGTTATGTTACCCACCAGGTCCTGTGAGCACTTGTATAAATCCAATATCTGCTCTGGAAGAGCTCAAAATCTGATCCAAAAAAGAAAGTAACAGCAATAAAATTAATACTAAATAAGAAACTCTCTTCAGAGTCTGGGATGTTTCCTTTCATTTAATAAAGAGATTTATATATTGCATTATTTCTTTTTACCCAGGGTATCAGAAATTTTAGGTGTAAATAAAAGTAAAATAGTCAACTTGTTGGTATAGTAATTGACCATTTTCTATGATCTTATTGTATATTTTATTCATTTTATTGCATGTATTATTTTAGTCATAAGTTAATAATATTTATTGTGTACCTACTATTTACCAGGGATTATATACATGCCTTTAGTTGTAACATTTCATATAAATTTTGTCTGGAGGAAGCAAGGAATAAAATATGGCTCATAAATAAAACATTTAGCCAATGATATTTTGAATTGTATAAAATATTTTCATAATCCCTGTTTTCTTTTCCCTCCCAAGTTGTAGAAATCCAGTGCCACCGTCATAATCTCTCTCATGCATCCATCTCAGAGAATAAGCTAGAACCAAGCTGTGTCTTCCTATGTCTTGTGGGGATGGTAAGGTCATGTGTGAAATGGCCTGTTTTCCTTGAGTACATTTCCTCAGTGGGCCTCTAGGGCATAACGCATTCATTGAACACTGGTATGGAAGGTTCAGATACTTCACTGAAATACAACAGTATATTTTCTAAATATGTTTTTAACAGTTATCCAAACTGCACAGAAATGATTAACCCACAGGCGTTTTATTTTAAAGAGTAACATCTGGGGTGTGTTTGCTCTGCGCCTATGAAACCTAAGTATTCTTGACATTATAGCTTCCTGAAGTCCCAGTTATTCATGACTATGTAGGATATACAGTTTCAAGAGAAGTCAGTTAAATGCTTTCAACATCATAATTAATAAACGCTTAGGATACCAGCCAAAATGCTGTCGACATACTGAAAACAGTAACTCAATGAATTCCTCTTTGCACCTTCAGGTTCCAGCATAGTTTCTCTCTCACTGTAGATCCTTCAAAATGTTCGCTAAATGCATTGAAGATCTTGATAAATGCATCAGACACGCAAGATGTTCTTTACTTTAGAATCTAAATCCATGCCACGTCCTTCACATGGAATATCTTCGGTTCCACTCCAAAATGAGCTCTTGTGCCTCTGTATCTCCTGTTAGCATTTTACCTTGAATTAGAGGTTTTAATTCTACAGTTGTGGATTTTTTGTATTACATCACTTGGAGGCAAAATATCTTATTCCTTTGTTTGCTATTGCTATTTAAGAGACTAGCATACAGAAAATACTTCATTTAGTACTTACAAGCTTACATTCTGAGCTTTCTGTGGGAATTAGGAAAGATTCCTTTATTTACTCATATTTTACTTGTGCAGAAGTGCTTATTCAGTAGTTATAGTGATCCAGGTACTGTTTTATGTGTTTTCTGTACATCAACGAACATGCAAGAAAAAGATTGCCGTGTTTTTGGAGCCTTCATTCTGGTAGGTGAATCAGATGGAAAGAAAATACGGTTAATAAATTAATCCTTATTGTATGTTAAATATACCGAATGCTATGAAAAAAAAAAGTAGAGCAAGACAAGCAGGCAGAAGATGTTGCAGTGTTAATCAAAACAATCAGGGTGTTCTTCACGGAGAACATTGAGAGATTTGAGCAAACTTGGAAGGAAGTGAAGGAGTTGGTCAAGGAGATATGGGAGAAGAGCATTCAAGGCGGAGGGAACAGTTGTTTAAATTATCTAAAACCTGGGTGCACCTGTCACATTTGAACAACAGAAAAGAAGTGGTGAGGGAGAGGTGGAAAAATAATGTCAGATACTTCTGGGGGTTTGAGCTTATAAAATGTAGGGAATTTAGAATATTTGAGGATTTGAGATTTTTCTTAATGTGAAATAGGAGGCCAGTGAAGAATGCTGAGAAAGCTTAACATGGCCTCTGGTTTAAAAGTATCATGCTAGTTGCTTTATTGAGCTAGACTATAGGGACGAACAAGGGAAGAAAGAAGAAAAAAGTATCAGTTGGCTATGACAGTAATTCAAGAAGGACATTAGTGTTTTGATAAAAATAAAAATGATGGAAGTGGTTAGATTCCAGATATATTTGGAAGGTAGAGCATACAGAATTTTCTGGTAGATTCACTTGAGATTAAAGATATTGTCAAGGATAGTTCAAAAATTTTGCCAGGGTGGTTGAGTTGCCATAATTGTGATAACAAAGATATGTGTGGAGATGGTTGGTGTTGGAAGGTCAGGCACTCAGTTTTAGACATACTGGCATTGAGTTGTCTATTAGATTTTAAAGTAAAATTGTTGAGGGAGCATTTGAATATATGAGTACAGAGACTGGGTGAAGAGGTCTTGGCTGGAGATAAAGTTGGGGGGCAATAGCATAGAGCTGGTATTTAAAGACAACAAAATGAGATTATCAATAGAGCAAGTATAGATACTAAGAAAGAATAACAAGGCTTGTCCTATGAATTTTCAAACTTTAATAAGTAGAGAAGGAAATAAGCCAGCAAAGATGTCTAAGAAAATGTCATCATGGAGGAGAGAAGCTTAAATTAGAATCTTGGAAATCAAGTTAAAAAGCATATATATATATAGAGAGAGAGAGAGAGAGAGAGAGGCATGGGGGAGAGAGAGGGAGAGACCAACTGTTTTAAATGCTCTGATAGTCAAATAAAGTAACAAGGAATCAGCGAAGTGAACATCATGGTTACTAGGAAAAGAGGACTGTTATTAGGTTAGGAAACAAAAATCTGATTGAAGTAGGTTGAAAAGAAAATTTTACAAGAAGAAAACTGGCATTACAAGTGTAAACTTTGAAGAGGTGTTTTTTTGCTCGGTGTTTTTGTTTCTGTTTTGATAGAAGGGCAGATATCGGGATGTATCTGAAAGTGTGGTAAGACAAGAGAAGACTTTTCATGATTGATATAATATCAGCATGTTTTACTGTTAGAAACAAAGCAAATTAAAATATAGAAGAGGGAGGAGAGAATTTCGGGAGTGAAATCCTTGAGTTAAGTGAGAGGCACATGTGTTACGTGTCTTCTGTTGTTTTATTTTGGAATCAATGATTATTCACTATGATTAAACTTGTGAGCCTAGAATAAAACATATTAAAACTATACATATAGACCCGATGTTTCCCTTTACTTTGTGTCTGGTGTGCATATATTTGACAAAGATATAGAACATCAAATGTGTGTAACCTGCGCAGCTCTTCTTATTTGTAAGCTTTCCCTAAGAGGTCCATACCTGTGACAATGGTGCTAAATGCCTTTTTCTGTGAACAGCAGAATCCTTCAAATTATCAGCTTTAAAGATGAGGACGTTGACTACATCAATCTTTTCTCAATCTGGGATTGGCATTTTTCTCTGCCTGCCTCACTTACTTTGATACCAAGGCCACAATTGGTGACCTGGGTTTGAAGTCACTTGTACCCACCCACAGTTAAGATAACTGACGATTCACTATTTTAATACATACTATGTACTACCAAGCAATCGCCCTTTCCCATGACAGGTTAAAATTCATATCATGATATAAAGAAATCACCTAAAGAAATGTGGTAGCAAACTTAATAGTGCTTTTCTTGAACTGCTTAGTGATGGAATGTTTCGTTTTTGCACATTTTTGGTATTTCTGTGCTAGAAACAAGACTATATAGGTTATAGATTTGACTTTGCTGTTACATTAAAATAAACAACAGATTATTTTTCTAAGTAACAAGTTACTTTTCTAAATCATATTTAATCTAACTATAAGCCATATCACTTCTATTATGGTGAAAATTTTAATCTCAGTTTATGTCTTTAGCCTCTAGTGACAATTTCAGATTTAGAAGTTTCAAACATGTGGAGGGGGGCCTTGTGCTTTTTAATGCACACAGGTTATTCCTAGATAAGTTTGCCCAAATCTGTATGGTCTTATAAATTTGATTGGGTCTGAGTTGTTACACTAAACAAGGCTGGGAGTCCTGATTCCCAAAATGAGCCTAACTCAATGAGCAAACCCGTCGTGAAAATATCTCCCATTTCCCTGGTCTGTTGCTTCTGTGTCCAGCTTTCCAACCACATCTCTCCATTCTAGCTTTTTGTGGAAGGGTACAATGTATTTTCTTTTAATTGTTTTTAGAAACAAAATGTGGTTTCCTTTTTACTGAGAATGTAGGATATGGACAGCATTATTTTTTTGTGTATCTTAATCTAAACCATTTGTCAGTTGTTAAAACAATGTATTCAGAATTATTTTTTTCGTTCAAGACCTCTTCCTGAACTCCACCCTCGCTTCCTTGCATTGCTAGTCATGTGAGATTATTGGTACTCTCTAATGAATCAGATGAGTTAATGCGATGCTAGAAAACTGGGAACCTGTACAGTATAGCCTTGATACTGGAAAAGAGCAAAACATTCTCTAATCTCAGGGAATTGATATGACTTCACAGCTAGATTTCAATGATAAAATGTTATTTGTGAAACTAATCTGACATTCACAGATAGGCCTCAATATTATTCCAAATGATATGAGGCTTATAGCTTAATCATACTGTTCTCCTGTTGGACATAAACAGTATCATAGAACATATATATCAAATACAAGGTCACCCTGAGACCATAATAAAGTGAGAAAAAAACAAGGTCACTGTGAAACCCATAAAATGTCAAACATCTGTTCTTCCACTAAATGAGAAACTACTACCTCTTCATTAATCATGACTTCATTCTCACTCTAGTCTTCTCTCTCTAGATAAGATTTATTAAGATACTCAGTCGTGAAATTAGCCCCACTTCCCGACACCATCCAATCCAGAGCAATCCCTTGCATGCATAGACTCTCCCCGAAATTACCCAAAAAACACAAATCCTGTAACAAGTCCTTTATCAGACTTTCTTGCTGAGATGCCCCATGATTCCAAATGGTGTATGTTCTCCCTTGCCGCAGTCCAGAAGCCTTCCTGAGGTGGCCACCTAGTTGTAACCCTACACAAAATAAACTATTCTGAGCTCTATTATTCAAATGAAATGCTATATGTTATATATATATATTATTAAATATATCAATATCTACAATTATTTATAATGAATGTCAGTATATTAAATATGTATTAGATATTGTATGTTAAATTAAATATTATATATCTTGTATATAATATGTAATGTATATTGTAATGTATATTACATATTATATATATTTTAAATTTTGTCTGTTTTGAGCTTTTTTTTTATTAAGGTATCACTGATACACACTCTTATGAAGGTTCACAAGAAAAACAATGTGGTTATTACATTCACCCTTATTATCGAGTCTCTCCCTATACCCCATTGCAGTCACTGTCCATCAGTGTAGCAAGATGCCACAGAGTCCCTATTTGTCTTCTCTGAGTTACACTGTCTTCCCTGTCACTCCACACATACCATGTGCACCAATCATGATACCCCTCAATCCCCTACCTGTGTTTTGAGCTTTTTATAACTGAAATGAAACAGTCTGTTTTCTTCAGTCTCTGGATTCTCTCATTCAGTAAATATCGTATGAGTTCCATCCATGTTGTGGCATGTAGCGGTGCTTGTTCATTTAATTGCTGTAGAATATGTCATTCTATGAAAGTAGTCGTTTATTTATCCATTCAACATTTGGTGGGCTCTGAGTTGTTCCCAATTTGTAGTGACTACTAATGATGTTTACATATTCATATAATGCTCAGAAGTAAAACCATGTTGAATATGTATCTATGGATGCAGGTACTGAATCATATATTGTGCATATATTCAGTTTTAGTATGTACTGACAAATAGTTTCCAGATGTGTTTTTTTGCCACTTTACTGTTTTATTAGTAGTGTTCTAGTTGCTCCACATTCTAGCTAATAACTCTTTTTATTTTTTATTTTAATATCTGTATTTTTAATGTTAGCCATTTTGGGTATGACTAACAAAATCTCACTGTGGTTTTGTTTTGCATTTGTTGATGACAAAAAATTGAATATGTGTCCATATGCTAACCAGCATTTTGCTACTCCTATGAATATTCTCCCATTTTGCAAAGATTACTTTTCTTTTTCTTATTTATTTGTAAGAATCTTTCATATAATCTTCATATAAATTCTTTATTACATATGCCCCTACACATACATACACACACAAAATCTATATAGTGTTTTTCTAAACATCTCTCCCATTTTGAGACCTGAAAGAATTATATATTCTGCAGTTCTTATGTACTATGTTCTATTAAAATCAATTAGGTAAACTTTGTTAATTATATTATTCAAAAATCTCTCCTACACCTCCTCATTCTGTTAGTCTTTTTCTGAAAATTACTGAGAAAAATGTGAAAATATTTAGCTTCAATTATGGATGCAACTATTCCTCTTTTTTAGTTCTGTCAGTCTTTCCTTTACATATTCTGAGGCACATGTATTAAGTGCATACAAATTTAGAAACATTTTGTCCCTATTGAATACATTATAGTTATTTTTGTCTGAAAATTTCTATTTCTATTTCATTTTAGGTTTTCTTTGTTTAATGTGTATTGAATTCTGTCTTGATTGACAGTTATTTTCCTTTCCCCACTTTATAGATGTTATTCCAAAATCCTTTGAATTATTTTGTTTGAGCTGAGAAGTCTTTGTCAGAATTATTATTATTTTTTTATTGAGGTATCATTGATATGCAATCTTATCCTGGTGTCAAGTATGTAACAGTGGTTCACCAGTTACCCACATGATTAAATCCTCACTTCACCCCCACTAGTGCAGTTACTATCCTTCACCAGATTTATTGCTGCTGTTTTTAAAGGAATATTTTTGCCTGTGAGGCTTTGAATAATTTTACTGCTTTCTTCCTCTGGTGTTCAACAGCAATATGACCATAACGTTCCTAGGAATTTTTAATTTTTGAAAAATCTTTGTTGTTCATAGTAACTCTTTAATTTGTGACTCTGTGGCATCTGAAGTTTGGGAAAATTCTTAGGCGGTATCTTTTCAAATATTACTTCTGCCTCATTCTTTTGAAACTTACTGATATTCAAAAATAGATATATATTTATACTTTTTTCAGGACCCATATTGTATTTTATGTTTTATCCTTGTAATACACTATCCCCTTTTTCCTGTATGCTTCAATTTGGATTATTTTACACCGATTTATGTTTTAGAATATTAATTTTCTGATACATCCAACTGCTTTTGAGTATCTACTGTATTGTTTCAGTAAATGTGTTTCTCCATTTTTTTAAATATATTCTTTGTTATACATTACAGTATGAATTACTAATAAATTGCTTTACCTTTTCCTCAACTTTCATGTACATATTAGTCATATTAAAATCCACTTCTATTAATGATAATATCTGGTTCACTTTGCATTTATTTATTGCCTGGGTATTTATTTGTTTGTTTTCTTTTAGATTCATTTCTTTTCTTGTTGTGACATGTCTGCTAATTTTATATTAAATGTTAGATATTCTGATTCAAAATTATAGAATGTCTAGATGATGTTATATGCCATCAGGGAAGATTATTTTTCTTCTGGCAGGCAAGAAATATGGATAGGTGAACTTGATACAATGAAAAAGTGAAATATATCAAAGCTACATTTCTGGCTTTTTGGATGACTGATGTATCTCTACTTTGCCATTACTCCTAGGACTGAGGCTTTCAAATTCTCAACCGAAAATCAGGAGTTTTTACCATATTTACTTTTTTTTTGGTTGACTCTTAGTTCCAGTTGTTGACTTCTCAACAATCACAAATGACTGAAATCTCATTTTTTAGCTCTGTAAGTTTTACTTTTTGTTGAGTTTTTCAGAAACTTTAACCATGGTCCATATGGAGATTAGAATTGTACATACTTTGAGGTAGATTCATGTGTAGATTATTTGATTAATTTCTGTGCAATTTCCTTTTCTGCAAAACCTTGATTCTTAAAATATTTTCTAATTCTGTACTTCATGTTTATCAGTTATGTTCTGTAGAGAAAAAGCAGCAGTGAATAGAAGGTCCACATCATTGAACTTACTTTCTGTCTGGGATCTTGGATTCTCTAGTTCTGGATATCATGGTGTCTCTGATACATTTAAAAGCTATTTTAGTACCTTTTACAGATTTTATTTTTATCATCAGCGGAAGTGTTATTTCATGTCAACCATGTAGCAATAGCTGAATATGGCCACCTCATGTGTTTTCCCTTAGTCATGTTCTATAAATAACTGGTCCCAGAGTTGGTTCCAGAGGTGAAATATTAAGAACCCTGGATCTTTTCACTCTAAAATCTTTGAGTGTTGGATTTAACACAGAGGCTTGCTACCTCATAGATATAAGATAGCTGATGTAACTTCAGGTATAACGACTTCTCATAACAGAATCCTAAGCCAGAATAGAGGAAGAAAAACAAAAAGGATTTTCACTTAGTAGATTTTTCTCCTTTGACAGAGTGAAGATTTCAGCATTCCCAGGTGTCTCCAGAAGCCATCCTTGGTCCGAAAATTTTCTCTTCCTCTTTTTAGCCACTAACTAGCAAAGAGGAATGGGCTACCATGGTTAGTGTAGGCCAATTATAATTTATTCCCTGGGCTAAGCAAATTGATAGTCCCTGAACTTTGGGTCCATTTAGTAGAGAAGAAAGGGTAATGAATATTCATTAGGCAAACAAACCCTGTCAGACAAAACACTTCACAATCTTTACTTTGTTTTCCCAACGTCATCTTCCACTCTTGCTACTGTGTGTCCATGTTTCAGATTAGGGTTTCTCATGGACATTGTTGATTGACCTTTAGGCCAGATAATTATTTGTTGTGGAGTTGTTATGGTCATTATAGGATGTTTGGCAGCATTCCTGATCTCCATCCTCTAGATGCTAGTAGCATCCCCCCTCACTGATTTGAGAAAGCAAAAATATCTTCATATATCACCAGATGTCCTCTGAGAGGCAAAATTTCCTCCAGTTGAAGGTCGCTTATCTAAATATCTAGAGTAGAATGGAATAGAAAAGAAGTCCTGAAAAAGGGAATTTGTCTACAAAATTAAACATCTATCCAGAGGATGAACATATATGTTTATAGAATAAATTGAAGCACATGAAAAAAGATATTCAGTACTTACTGTTTCTTATTAATAAACTTGGCAATCACACAGAAACAGTAAAATGCTTAATCCGATTATTGGCTCAGCCTGCTATGGCTGTTAATTGAATGACTAATTCATTAATATAAAAGAATGCATACGAAAAATGCTTAACGTATCAAAATGAACTGCTGGAACTGCAAATTTCCAATAATCTTCCTTTTAAGATGAGGAAATCAAAGAGGAAATTAACAGTCCTAGACCTGGAATCCTTAGCAGTCTCTAGGAATGTGTTTTCCACTGTGCATCTTAGAAAATTGCATATCTATTCCAATGCCACTACCAAACTTGGATCCCCTATGGCAACATACAGTAGTATTCTGGCAGGCACAGGTCCCCACAGTGTTTCCATTTGTACCCACTGGACTGTTAAGGGAAAAATTTTAGAGAAATAGTCTAGCAGTCATTCTGACTCTTGAAATAAAATCGAGTAATTACTTTCAGAATATATCTGTTCAATATCTAGATTCAATGTTCTATGTTAGATTTGGAGCAAAGGTACTCTCAAAAGCACCATTCATTCATCTTTGACAGACACTAAGAAGTTCAAATTTTCAATAATACAGAAAGAGTTCTACCTTGCCTTTGTACAAAGTATTGCTTAGAAAATTGAAGAAGTTTGCTGCAAAGTTTAAATACTACTCTATTTTTAATGTTTACATGTAGAACCAAATTTATTGCTTAGTATAATATTCTTATGCTTGAATTTCATTCTTTCTTTCTTAAAATTGATTTAGTTTCTCCAATTCTATTAAGTCTCTCCCTTCTTTGACAGGATTTTGCTTGTAATCTCATTTTATATTTTTACTTAGATTAATTTTACAGTATTGACTAATTTCTCATTTAACATACTTTGTATGCTAGTGAACGTATGAGAAATTTTCTTGCTAACTATCATAATTCCCTTCTCAATATTTAATAGTACTTACTCTTCAAAATCCATTGGTATGAACTATTGAAAGTTCAGTTTCCAAGGAACATATGAGAATAACTTTTGGCCATGAAAACAAACAAGAAAACTATAGATGATAAACACAGTTAGTAGTCTTATGACCAAATGAGCACCATTCAAGAATCTTGAGCCCTAAACCAGTAAGTTTCAGCTACCCATTGACGAAGGGATTCTTATTACATATCGATTTAGTTTTAGGATTTTCATAATTAAATATTTATGTGTTTATTATGTATTTGTTTCATAATTTTGTTTCACAATTAAGGTTTGCTTAAAGTCTGTTTCCCAAGGAGGTGGAAGCTCCCTAAGGGATAATAATTGTCCTATCAGAGAGTGACATCAATATCATGGTGGAGTGAGTCATTCCTTTTTTCACTTCCCTTCGATTTACAACTAATCCAACACCTACAGCCAAAAAAAGTGCCTCATCACAACACACCAGGACTCAAAAGACCCACCCACTGTGTACACAAAAGCAGGAAGCTGTGGATCCAGGCAAGCGTCAGTGAACATGGCAGCGGCTGTAGTGGCCGTGGCAGAAGTGCCAGTGGCGGAGGCAGTGGAAGGCCAGCGTGACCTTTCTAGCAGGGACGAGGGGGAAGGTGGTGCTGGTGCTATAGCTGGAAGGACCCACTGGTTCCTCTGAGGAGAAATCACAGTGACTAGGGAGAGGGAAAAGAAAAGGAAGAAGGCAAAGAGACCTGAATGACTGCGTTCCTGCTATTTGCCCTCGGATTCTGGCAAGAGTTTGACCCACAGATGTCCGGGACCCCAGCCCCCTTCATATGGATGCCCCTACCAGGCTGTAGGCACACCCAAAGCTCCAGGGCCTAAGCACGCACCTCCCTCCACTCTGCCACCACCACCCCCCTTTTCTCTTTATCAGTTTTTTTTTTAATGCTCACTCCTAACTTTAGTGATGATTCGACTCTAGTAAGACAAACCAGAAACTTGTGCTATACCACCACCTTCTGGAAAATAAAAGGGAGGCTCCCAATTACCAACCTGTTGAAATCTTAGAATCAAAGTAATCAAAGCCTTATCTAAATAAGAAAGATGTTCACTACTTCAAACGTGGTAGCAGAGTAACTTTTCATCAATAACCATGAAAACTCATAATACAGTATCACAGAATGTTGTGTTATAACTGGTAAGGTATTCAAAATAGCTGTTGTGAAGAAACTCAGCAGGAACACTCAGAAAGGAAATACCATATTAGAAAGATAATTAATGAACAGGATTACTTTACCAAAGAGATTGAAATTCTGAGAAACAACAAAGAAATTATGGGGCTGAAGAACTCAATAAATGATGTGAAGAATGCATTTCTACTCATTAGAAATGAGTCGATTAGATAGCAGTCAGAATGAGTGAGCTCGAATAGAGGAACATAGAAACGTTTTAGGTGCAAGACGACAAAGAACTAAGAGTTTTAAAAAATGAATGAACCCTATGAAAACTTCCATACTCCCCTAGAAGAGCCAAAATAATATGTATACCCATTAGAAAGGAGCAGAGAGCATATTTAGAGATTTAATTGCTGAGAACTTCTAAACCTTGGGAAGGAACTGAATATTACAACTCCAGGAAGCTAATAGGACACTTTATTATCTCAGTGCGAAAGACGTTCTCCAAGACATATTCCATTGAAACAAACAACGATAAAGAAAGAATGTTAAAGAAAGCCAGGGAGAAAAAGACAGTAACCTACAAAGGTACCCCTATTAAGCTATCAGCAGATTTCTTAGCAGAAACTCCATAGGCCAGTAGAGAGTAAAATGACATATTTAAAGTATTGTAAGACAGAAACTGCCAACTAAGAATACTCAGTCTGGCAAAATTACCCTTCGGATATGAAGGAAAAATAAATACTTTCCCAGATAAAGAAAAGGTGAAGGAGTTCAGTACCACTATACCTGCTTTATAAGAAATGTTTAAAGGAGCTTTCCAGGTGAAATGAAAAGACAAAAGTACATAAAATTCTGCTTAAGGTGATAAATCAATTGCTAGAATTAGAAAACTGTTAACTCTTTTCTACAACTGTATTTTAAACAATTATAAAGCTTAAAGGAAAAGAGCATTAAAATAACTATAGCTACAACTTGGAAATAAAATCTTAACAACAAAATAATTTGTGGCATCAAAAATATAAAAGGGGAAAATAAAATGATGGAACTTTTATAGGCTAATGAAGACAAAGAGTCAGTCAAAACCTTGGAATTAATCAACAATTTCAGTAAAGTAGCAGGATACAAAGTCAACATTCAGAAATGAATTACATTCTTTTAGACTAATGATAAATCATCTGAAAAAGAATGATAACTATCCTATTCATAATAACATCAAAAACAATAAAATACTTAGAAATAAGTTTGACCAAGGAAGTAAAAGATGTACAATGAAAACTACTAAAACTGCCGAAAGAAACTGAAGACACAAATGGAAATAACATCCATGTTCATGGATTGGAAGGCTAAAATGGCCACACCACCCAAAGCCATTTATAAATTCAACACAATCCCCATCACAGTGCCAAAGTCATTCTTCAGAGATACAGGAGAAATAATCCTAAAATATGTGTGGAATCAAAGAAGACTCCAGAAAGCCAAAGAAAAACAAAGCCAGAAGTATCACAGTTCTGGATTTCAAATAATACTACAAAATCATAGTATTAAAAACTGTTGGTACTGACACAGAAATAGACATATTGGCCAGTGAAACATAATATAAAGCCAAGAATTAAATCCTAGTATCTATGGTCAGCTTTTATTCAACAAAAACCAAGAACACCCAATGCAGAAGGATAATGTCTTCCATAAATGGTGCTGGAAAAAATGGGAAGACACATGCAGAGCAATGAAATTGGACCCCTATCTCATACTATTCACAAAAATAACTTGAAATAGAACAAAGACTTAAACATAAGATGTAATACTATAAAACTCCTACAAGAAAATGCAGGGGAGGAGCTCATTGTTATCGATCTTGGCAATGTTTTTATGGACATGATGCCAAAAGCACAAGCAACAAAACCGAAAATCAACACATGAGACTCCATCAAACTCGAAAGCTTCTGTACATCACAAGGAACCATTAACAAAATGAAAACATCTACAGAATGGGAGAAATTTTTTTCAAATAATATATTGGATAAGGGGTTAATGTCCAAAAAAATAAAGAATTCATACAAATTAATAACAACAACATAAATAACAGTCTGATTCAAAAATGGGTGGAAAAACCAAATTAACAATTTTCCAATGAGGTCTTTAAAATGGCGAAGCACATGAAAAAATACTCAATATAACTAATCATCAGGAAAGTGCAAAACCACAATGATATATTACCTCACATCTCTTAGGGTGCCTATCATCAAGAAAACAAGAGACAACAGGTGCTGGAAAGGATGTGGTGAAAAGGGAACCCTCATACAGTGTTAGTGGGAATATAAATTAGTACAAACACTATGGAAAACAATATGGGAGGTCCTCAAAAAGTTACAAATCTACCATATGATGCAGCAATTCAACTTCTGAGTATATAACCAAAGGAAATGAAAGCAGGATTTCAATAAGATATTTGTATTCCCAAGTTAATTGCAGCATTATTCACAATAATCAACATACGGAAACAATCCAAATGCCCATAAACAGGTGAATGGATAAAAAAGAAGTAATACATATAAACAATGAAATATTACTCAGCCATGAAAAAGGAGGATATGCTATTTGCTACAACATGGATAGACCTTGAGCACATATGCTAAATAAGATAACTCAGAGGAAAACAAGTACTGTATGATATCACTTAATATGTGGAAACTAAGAGAGTTAAACCTTAAAAAAGAGCAAGTAAAATGGTGATTACCAGGTGATACGGGGAGGATAAGATTGGTGGTGTTTAAGGGTACAGATGTATCAAAGTAACATTGTACATCTTAAACTTATACAAAGTTACATGTCAACACTATTCAATAAAACAACATTAGTTATATTCACTGCATAGTCACACAATACCCGCAGCTCTAACATAGTACTGGTACAAAATAGGCACTAAATATATTTGTTAAGTGAATAAAATATAGTTAAACCAATTAGACATTTGTGAATAACTCAGTTTGCTCTTTCTTGACAGCCTGTATATTCTATTCATGTTAATCTTAACACCATTTTTTTCTTATATCATTACACTTTTCTATTTCTTACATATGATGGCATTTATCAAACATATGCCAGCCACTGTATTAAGGGAATCTTTTATATTATTCAAAGTAATCATCATAATGATTCAAGCACAAACTTACATTAGTAAATATGGCTATTATTATCTCCTATTCACAGATAAAGAAATGAGGCTAAGAGAGATTTTTTGTCTTGCTTAAGGATATACAGAATTATTGGAGGTGCTCAAATATAACATAGGCAATTTGATTCCAAAACTAGCACTCTTAATTTCCATGCACATACCGAGTTTTGCAATTGAAATAGAATCTTGGAAAGATCACAACCAAAGCATTGCTTGCTTAATTCCACTTTTCGATCACATCATTGATCACATTTATTTAATCCTCAACCTGGTAAAATTAATTTCAAATCATCTTTTCATACCTTAGGAATACTTTTGAGTAAGAAGAAAAAAGAGGAGAAAGAGAGGAATCACTCCCACAAAGAAGTAGAAATATCGCTGATAATCAACTGAACCCTGTGTTCACATTACAGTGGAATATTTTTGGAAATATTTTATGGTAGAATTCTGCAGGTGATTCCAATGCGGTGTAAGTGCAAGCGTTCACACTGATAACAGTTGCCATAAACCAAATGTCACATTGCCTTGCACCTTTGGTCACCTTGGAAGTCAAAATAAACCCACCACAGTAAACTGTGTGCATCATTTGTATTTAAATACCCCAGACACATATACAAACACTCATGTGCCTGTGCAAAACCATGACCAAGTGCTAATTAGGAAGAGAAAAATGTGATTAGATTTTTATTGTTTCCCATGTTTAATAGACTTTTTGTAAGAAATACAGCTAAAACACTGATGAATGAAACATATATATTTCTAAGTAAAATACGTGAAAACATATGTAATTTTGCCAAAATACCTTTAATATAACTAATATGTTATTTCAGATAGGAATCATTTCAGAGCTGAATGCAAGAATTGAACATTTATGAACAAGTATATACAGTGTTAGCAAAGAGTAAATATTCTATGTCAATAACCTTAACTGTTTATCTGTGATATTTGCATCCATAGTTCAACTCCATGTGTAAAAGCCTACCACATCCTAGTGTATTTTCAAAGGTATTCACAATCAGTATTTATTAAAGCATTTTTCCTGCACAACTAGTTCTACATTTGGTGTTACATGCTCCTATGTTTCACCACAGGTTATATTAATGCTTATTAAATCAATTTCATCAGCTAGATCCATCCTTGCTCAAATTAAATTATGAAATAAGACAACCATCTTTAAAGACTATATCCAGCTATTGATAATTCTATTTGTTCTGTTCAAATAACATTCTTCAATTACATTCCATCATTTCTATGACTTATTTTTTGGGGGCTAGGGGTGGAAACAAAACACTGCCATTCAAAAAGTGCACAGTTATCTCTCAAGTTCCTATATCCAATTACAATTTTATTTTCATGTAAATTACACACCTCTGCCTCTGTGGTTTTTATTTAGATTTAAACAGCTTCCTGCTCTCAAGGAAGAAAAGCTGTCAAATAGACAGGTTCCCTGTTCTTCATTTTACCCTGAAGCAATGAATTTCCCAGGAGACAACCCACTGGAGACTTTCAGTTAGAATGGCTTTTGAAAGTTTTCTTTTCCACGGTTGGCTCACTCCCAGTGGGTGTTCAGTAAGGCTGCATCTTTCATCTGATCCCTTAGATCATTTGTAATTGAAAGGTTATGGCCGGTGAAGAATCAGTCCATCCCTTTCCCTAAAAGTTGTGTAGAAATAATTTTCTTCTTAGGAGAAAAAAAAAAAGCACTAAAACAAAAAATTATAAATTATTATTTTGTATTTAGAAGGACACATATACTTTTTATTTAGAATGATCATTCTGATGTCATTTTGTCACATGTCTGATATTGTCCAAAGAACTATTAAACAAATGTTAAGTAAAATATATTGAGTATAACCTCATTTTAATGAAGAAATATCTACTCTGTAACCAAATGGTCCCCAGTTAAAGAGAGTGCAATGATACCTAAAATTTTGATCTTTAAATATGTGGTTTTGCTGCAATATCAGAATTGCAAAGTGCTTTTATTTCTTAGTAACAAAATATGCAATCAGAAAAAGTTTCGAAACAAATTGACTTCTTAGGTATACATCCAAATGCTAATTTTGAACTAGTTTGAATATTTAAATACAAATATTTACTTATAGAGAAAATTTCATTTTTTTCTTTTTCTTTTTGAATAAAATTATAAAGTATACCACCTGATTTGATATATACTAGCCAAGTTGTTTTACAATCTCTCATATAGTGTGGGTAAAATTGCAATATTTCCAGAATCTCACACCTGGCCTTAGTTCATCTCCACACCAATGGCTGTTTCCAATGGGTGGTCCCCATCTCCATATCAAGAGGTGATTACAAGGGGGAGCAAGGGAATATCTGGACCAGAAAGGTTGGGTGGGGCCCCTTTTTTGCAGCTGAGTTGTGAGTGACACAGGCTAGCAGAAATGGACGACTGTTTGTAGGCAATAAACAGTTTCTACCACTTTATTTATCCCTTTGACTGATTTCAGATTCAAAGATAATTTTCCCAGGATGGGAACTTATTTCCCCCCTGGAATTACATCTGGTGGCAGTTGACAGGACCTGTGAACCCAAAATCTGTCTTCATGGGTGTGACGCTTGGGCAGGCTGTACCTAGAGATGGTGGGAAGATACCTGGAAACCCCCTGTGGATGGTGGGGAGGCTGCAGTTTCACCCAGGAGCCCCCTATATGGGGGGCTTCCAATGGGGGAACCCCTGTGGGAGTTGGTCTAGGGTTAAGCACCTCCTAGAGGGGTGGTGCCTTCCCCAGAACTGGAGAAGTGTGGAGACAGTGGAAGCTGTGGAATTAGCCCTCTGTGAGATAGAAGACTGCTTAAAGGCCAGGAGTGGCCATGCAGCAGTCAGGATTGTGGGATGTCGGTTTCCTGAGGTGGGAAGGGTTATCAAGGAGAGAGAGAGAGACTTTGAGAGGAGCAAGACACATTTCAGCATTGGTTGGAGGAGCTGGGTAATGACCTATGGGGTGCCCTTAAGAAAGACAGTTACTGAGAAGACAGGTCACATTCCTAGAAGATACATTAGCAGTGAGGGAGGATGCAGCAAGAGAATCCGCATTAAAGGAGGTTGTGGGGGAGGGAGAGGAAAGATTGGTGCCTTCAGCCCCAGAGATAGAGAGGAGATGTCAGGGGAGGATGAGGAGATGAGGCCGAGGGCCAAACTGTTGCCAAGGCTACTACCGGAGGCACCAGCCTCTCCTGTAGTAAAGGCCCTCCCAGTTCTAATTAAGAAAACAAAAATGCAACAACCACAGGCTCCTTAAGGGGAGTAGCAGCCTCTCCCCAGGTTGTGGAGCACTCCATGCTCTGCCCCTGTACCCAGGTGGACACGAGCATCCAGTTTTGGCAGAAGCCATTGGAACCTCTGCCTACATGGCTTTTGCATCTCTGGGATATGGGGGTGGAAAACATTGTTATGTCGGGTTCTGAAATGGGAAGACTGGCTTCCGTGAAGACTCACCCTTTACCTCTGGCAGCAGTTGCAAAATACCTGTCACACCTCAGGGAATCAGGTAGTTTGGCCTAATCAGGGTGATTTACTATACTTCCCCTGAGGGTAAATGTATGCAGAGCTCCAGCAGCTGTTATAGAAGTTGGGTATGAAAAATATCACCTGTAATATGGACCCCGAGTGCCCTGAGGGGAGTTGTTCATCATAGGAGTGAGAAACCTGGTGCTCCATACAATCCCCCAACTCTCTTTGGGTCCCTAGTGACTCTTCTTGCCCCCATGTAGGATAACCCAGAAGTGAGGCTACTCTGACTTTAGCAGATCTGGGGGAGGTTGAAACGGTAAGAGCATGGATGAAAATACAGGCTATGGCTGAAAGGAGAGGTGTAACGCGCCCTGCGAAGGTCTCAAGGACCCAGATGTGGGTTGATTTGATAAAGGGTGGAGTAGTGAAAGAAAAATGTGATGTGCAGCCCAATAAGATCTTGTTAGAACTGTGGCACCAATGAAACCCAGAGCAGCAGCAGTTCCAGCACTGAAGCCCAGGACATGGAAGTCAGAAGCAAAGCCCCATGTCTGGCCTGTGTCCCTCAAAGACTTCCTGTGAGATGGTCCTCAGGCTCCACCTGGGCCCTCACCCCCATAGGATGATGATTGGGAATAGCTGTTTGACTGAGGCTGGGGTCGAGGCCTGCACCCTGGAGGATGTGGTGGAAACTGAAGGCCACATGTAGAATTAGCAATTCATTGGTCCCCCATTTATGTGCAATATGTCCTGCACTGGTGGATCCAGGAGTTGAATGTTCTCTGATTAATGGCAACCCTGAGCATTTTCCTGGGACCCCTGCTGTGATAGATGGCTGTGGGGGTAAGGTAATTAGAGTAAAGAAAGCCCAAATCCATTGGAGATAGGGTATTTACCCCCAAAGGAATATAATGCGTGGATTTCTCCCATCCCTGAATATATGTTGGGGGTAGATATCCTGCAGGGCCTGTGGTTACAGACCACTGCAGGTGAGTTCAGACTGAGGGTACATGTGGTAAAAACAGTCTGAGAAGACATGCTAAGCTCCTACCTGTAGCTCTGCCTGTACCTAGGCAGGTGACAAATACTAAACAGTATAAGTTGCCTGGAGGACGCAAAGAAATTGGAGAAACTCTACAGGAGATGGAGAAGGTGGACACCATAAAGCCGCTCATAGTCCTTAATTCCTTGGTGTAGCCAGTGAAAAAGCCAGATGGCTCTTGGCATATGACCATGGATTATAGAAAATTGAATAAGGTATAAGGTTGTCACACCCCCTTTGCATGCTGCTGTCCCCTCTATAGCAGCCCTTATGAACATCCTCAATCATGAACTAGAGATATATCATTTTGCTAGGGACTTAATCTGCATAGTACTTTGAACCTATCTGAATCCTCTGGCTTGAGGATTATCATGATTTTATTGCTGTTGTTATTGTATTTTATTAATCTGGTTACAGTATGCCAGTTTTCTCATACAGGGGCTACTGCAGAAGATGGGGAGTGAGTAGATTGTGAGGCGGGATTTCTGGATGGGTGGGCTGTTGGTAAAATTGCAATATTTCCAGAATATCTCACCTGGCCTTAGTGCATTTCCATATCAGTACATGTTTCCATAGGGAGGACAGAAGTAGTCCATCTCCAAATCAATAGGTGATTACAAGGAAGAGCAAGGGCATATCTGGATCAGAGAAGTTGGGTGGGGTCCCTTTTTGTAGCCAATCATGAGTCATTGGCAAGCAAAAGTGGACAATTGCTTGTAAGTAATAAACGAGTTTCTCCTGCTTTATTTCTCCCTTTGATTGATTTTGGCTTCAAAGGTAATTTGCCCTAGGCTGGGAACTTATTTTCCCCCTTGAGTTACATATAGTTTTAAGGTTTTTGTTTGATTAGAGCAACTGAAATCTACTCATTAAATGTCCAGCATTCACTGTTCATTACACTATTATTAACTTCAGATCTCTAGACTTATTCATTCTACATAACTACAGCTTTGTACTTTTCACTGATTTTTGACAAAATATCATTTCATTCTGTAAAATATAACACTAAGAATCACTTGGCCATCAAAAATAAAGAGAATTAAAAAATTTCAATGTAAATTTTAAAATTAGAAAAAAGTATGATATAGTGACCAATAAAGGACTTTCTAGTTTGTAACTTTCTTTTTATTAAAGTGATATAAAATTCACAAATGTTCAAGAAAATTTTTTTTATTTCATTTCAAGGTAATAGTGGTTAGAATCAGTTTGCTGTGGAATTCAGATTCTAGTGAATATATTTTATAGTCATAAACACTTTCTTTTAAAATGCCAATTTAAAAAAAGATGTCAGATAACCTATTCTTTGTAACTATTTAAACTTCAAACAAATATAATAAAAATCAGTATAACAGTGTATGAAGACAGAAAATTTTTCACAATTATTTTTAGAAGGCATACCAGAAAACATTTTGAAGATCTTTGTTTTAAATTTCCCAAACTATTGTCTATATCCTTGAAATATATCACACTGCCAACTCCTCTCCATTCCCACTTTTAGAGTTTTAATTGAAGTCCATGTTATCTAAATTATCTTAGTGATTATTATTGTCGTCCACCTGAATATCCCTTACATCCCTGCCAGGGTAAATGTTTGCATAGAAAACATGAAAATAAAACTGGGTCACTTGATGATCTGGTCTTTCCTTTTCTGTCAGCATTCTCCCCTTTTCAAAGCAAGCATGCACACATACCTAGTTATGGATTTGTAAACAGGTATACATTTTTAACAACAAAATGCAGAATTGGTTAAATTGAAGAGTGAATCTTAAAACTGCAATTTTTTGTCCTTTTTCTCATACAAGCTAGGAGCCCTGAGAAGCCTCTGTGGAATAATTGGATTTTTTAGAACATAATTTGAAAACCACTCTATACTTACTTGAAATCCAAGCTTCAAGAGCTGTATGAGGACTTTAAGAATCTGACTCCTGAAGTATATTCTGTTTCATTCTTGCTACTTCTTCACATAAGCCTCTGTCACAGCCGAGCATAAATGGATCTATTTTCCAAAACATGACACTTTTTTGTACATCTCTTGCCTCTGTATATTTTGCTCTCTGTCTGAAATGTCATTTTTTTCCCTTGTCTCTCTATCTGAATATTCTTTTAATACTCACCACAAATATCTGATGGTGCTCCCCTAGCATATTTAGGAAATTTAAGTATACAACTTTTACTGCTTCTATACCTTGTTAGAACTACATTTTAGCATTTACCATGCTTTGTTTTCATCTTTATCTACACTAATATTCCATATCTCCTGAACGAATTATGATCTAAATATCTCTGTTTCTAGCAATTCATAGAGTTCCAGATACTTAGTCAGCACTTAATAAATGGCTAATAAATCAAGTAAATTTTCATTTTAAAAGGTAGTATGATTTAATTTAAAGAAATTCTCTTTGTTGTTAACTTACTCTTACATAGTATGTAAAATAATTGATATATCTAATTAACAATACACTACAAATAAAAAATATTGACCACTGACACCATATGCCAGACACTCTGCTGTGTGTTTTATATGCACTACAACACTTAATCTGCTTCAAATATTATGAGGTAGGAACAGTTAGTAACCATGAAGGAATCTTAGGTTATCTAAATTACCCAAAGACACACAAATGGAAAGTGACTTAGTTGATAAACATATCTTCTCAGACTACTGAATGTGCTTTTATTAATGTTGTGAAATTTAAATCAGAGAGTACTGAATTCTGGGATTCTGCAGATGTTTATATACTACTTATTTCAACAAAGAATCAAAAGTAATTTAGCAAAGTACATTAATATTTATTTCTAATATTTGTCCATTTTATGTCTGTTTATAGTAAATTCTAGCCAATGCTTTCATCAGTTTGGAATATCATTTATAGCAAATCAGGAACTCATAGTTACTGAGTGTGGTTCAGTGCCTTGATGATGTCAGTAACAGTATCTTCCTAATTTCTCTCAACTTACTTTTTCCTCCCTGGTTGCAAAAGATTGTCAAGTTGCAGACATTAGATTGATGCTGAAGGTAGGATGAAGGGGAAAGTCAAGTCTATTTCCTTTATCAGAAGAGGAGAACATTTCCCAGAATCCTTATTATACTTCTACTTTCATCTTATTGACCAAAACTGAGTCCATTATCAGAAAAGCAGAATATTTCCCAGAATCCTTCTTATACTTCTTTCATCTTATTGACCAAAAAACTGAGTCATGTGGCATCCAACAAACTGAAAGATTCAGCAGGTTTTCTTTATCATATGTTTGCACTTTCCATATTTGTTCGTTTAGTTCATCTGCCTTTATTATTTTATTTTCCAAGTGATCATTTTTGGACTCTAAATCCACTAAATGACAGATTTAGTTCCTAAAAATTCATCAGATTTCTTTTACAATAGTAATTGGAACCTTAATAAGAGATTTTAACTTGTGTGCTAAAATTTCTTTCTACAATAGTTTCTGTTTCTACTTGGTTGCCTTGCAGAGTAACAGTGACTAACATGTATATATACTGCATCTATTTTAAGGTTTGATAGCAGAAACCTAACAATAGAGGCAAGAACTCAAAAACAGAAAATCATTTTTAACATCCAAGAAAGCTAACAGAATGTCTGCCTATTTACTAAAAAATGTATGCTCTTTATGGTCATTGAAATTGCCTTCAACACCTTATATAGAGATTCTAACTTGAAGTATGCGCAGAATCAACTATGAGTTTTATATGACTACCAAGTATACAACATTGTAGAGGCAGACTATTTGATAAAATACAATTAGATATAAGCTTTGTTACTATCACAGAACCTAGAACCATGTTTACCAATAGATGAAAAAAAGAAAGCAGGTTCATAAATTATAGAAGCACCAAAGTGTGCTAAGATTAAATCTAGTATTTGTTCTACAACATACACAGACATACACACACACAAACACACACATACACTCCAGCAAAGCATTATAAACAATGTTATTAACATAGTAGTCATCAAAGTCAATTTCATATGCAGAGTATTTTTCAAAAAATCACAGAGATATTTAGCATTTTAGCAATATTTCCATAAAAATAGTTAACAATATTGGTCTTCAAGGGTTAAAATTATGAAAATGCTGTTATTCAAAAATTCACTTTTATAATGCCTTTTTCTCTGATAGCAGACCAATATGACTCTATTGTGGATAATTAGCAAGTTCTTGGTTCTCAAAGGAACTCATAGTGAAGGCTTTATACATAATTTCGCATTTAATGTTACTAAAAAATGGATAACAGTGATAAAGCAAAGGCATAGTAAATTTATTTTAGCTATAGAAATCATGCATTTTTTATTTGCTAATGCAGTAGATTTTCAAGTTTCCTCAAAACAATCTATGTTATTATAAACCCAATTTCCTAATGTTTTAAAATGTCATATCCTATACAATGGACACTAATTTTAATATTATCAACAACTATAGTCATTTAATTTAATTAGTATTATGTCATTAGTGTTTAAATACATCCAGTATTATAAAAATATTAAATTCCTTTGAAATGTTGCTTTTACTAAAAAACATCATTCACATAAATAAAATATATCCATGTCATATTAATTCATGTTTTCAGAAGTTTCATTTTTTATAATAGTTTTGAAGACTCACATTCTGAAGTGACTAAAAAGAGAAAAAAAAGCCACTGGTATTTTTCCTGTGGCTTTAAAACAATATGTATATCTACTATCTAAAAAGATTTTCAAGTAATGCATGCTTTGTTTACCCCAGAAAATGTCAAGATGAAAACATGTTGTCCAATATAAAAAAGCTCTCAGGCTTCCAGTAAGATACATTGTTTTTATTTATTTTTAGGTATTTTTTTAAAACAGAGTAGTTTTCCACTTACAATCCATGACCTCTACATTCAAACATCAAAGAGCAAACTAGGTTATCTTCTCATTTTGAAATATGATAAAATAATTTAAGAATACCAGTATTTCTCCAATAATTTAAAATCTCAAATATTTCAATTTTGTTGAAGCATCTGATTAGGATAGCTGGGTAATGATAGAATGTTATGCTTTTCTTAATTCCTCTCTTAAACAAAGGAACAGAGTTCCCAGTACCATATAGTTGGCATTTCTACTCCATTTAATGAACCACAAAAAGTGAAGATTATCTACATTTTCTTATCCTAAAGAAGCATCACACATTCTTAAGTCAGTGAATTTTTATCTCAATTAATTTTTAATTTTAAACAATATATTTGAAAACTTCAGAAAAATTAGTAATTTTAGAATGGCTAGACACCGCAGTATTACTCTGGTTTACATTCTAACCAAATAAAACACTGCTGAACAGGTAACACATTCACTATTTTGGGGCTGCTCTAGATTTGTCTAGCCCGTAAGAACAAAGGTATCTTTTACATGATTCATAACATCTGTCATACCCAAAACTTCGTTAGGAAACCATTTCAAATACCAGCCATATATCCTTGCATATGATGCTTGGAAACTGATTATAACTCATTCATTATTCAGTTAGTCATTCATTTATACAACACATTTAATAAATACCTTATTGAGTGTTGACAGAAATTTGCTAAGTACTGAGGTTTCAGTGATAAACCCAATAGGTGTAATCCTTGTCTTCATGTAGTTTTCAGTCTGTTAACCCTACCAAAAGTCAAATAGATGAGTATGGCATTTCTTATTGTTCTTAGCAAATGTACTCTGTTTTCTAGATATGTAATTCCTTGAATCCTCATTAGGTGGTTTTACTAGAGAATAATGTACAGAATACATCTCTGACTGCAGCTTGTCTCTTTAAGATACCTGATTGCTTAACTGATAAACCTAGGCTAATGGGAAAAGGTACTCATGACAATGTCAGAAACCCCACAAAATAAGAATTATCAGGCTAGTACCTAAGTTCCTTAGGAATGCATTGAAGTAGGTATAATTAAGGTAATAAGAGTGAGAAGTCGTTGGAACAAAGTAGCATGGATATAAAAAGAGCAGGAGAGTAAGAGAAGGGTGCCAACCCAGCACAAGGCCCTAAAACAAGCAAATAAGGAAGAGTGTGAACTCTTCTCCTGAGAGGGAGCAAATAATTCTACAGCTTTGGGAAAAGACAGTTTACGTCAGGTTAGGAATTGCAGAGCTTTCAGTAAGGATAGAGGTGATTTTTCTGGAAACTGGGAGAAGGAAATAAGGAAGAGAGCATGTGTTCATAAAAATTCTCAACAATAAGCTAATAGAAAAAAATTTCAACTTCCTTCGATGGTTTAGAATGTAAGGACTGAGAAAGCAGTGTTAAGAGGTAAACAGAGGAAACAATTGTGGTACTAAACAACTGTTGGGATTCTGATTGGGTGGAAGATTTTAATTGGGGGGGAGATTTCTGTCTGCAAAGTCTCTATTATTTGTCTCAGTATATAATGGTAAGTCAGGCCTGTTTGTCAGCCTCATCCATATTCTGAAACAGCATTACACCAACAGATTTGTGTGACCAGGTCAATATCTGGTTTTCAGGAAAGTTATAATCATCATTGTTTCCTATTATGAGAGATTAGTGGCATTCTCATATCTGCTATTTCATTATAGTCCCTGTGATTCTTCTTTAGTAAGTGAAGACTGTCTTCTCCATGCTACCTGAAAACAGATACTTCCTATTTAAAAATGACTTCATAGTAATCATAGAGCTCAAAAAGTGATTTTTTTGTGTACTTCTTCTCCCACACATCTTCAATGCTTCCATTCAACAATATGTGATTTCATTTCACTTTCTTCCAAATCTTTGGAATAGTTTTTTTTTATTCCCATTCATGCAGTTTTTCTTCCCCATCTTTGAATTTAATTAATTATTTAGATATGTGCCTTAAGTTATTTCATTTTCTTTAGCTTACGTGCAGAAAACATTATATAATACTTGGAGATGAAGAAAATTATGATTATAAGACATTTAATATCATGCTAGATCATGACCTAATAAGCATCTCTAATGACCATCTGTCTTTTGTGGAATTTAACTTTGTTGGAATAACTTCGCAATTAATTGAGATTCTGCTGTTTTACAATCCTGTATAGTTATAGGTTACTTTGCATGAAAGTGTGTTGCTTTTACTTTTCCATTGAGAAGATGACCCCAACAGTTATAGTACAAATAGCCTTCAGTTCAATTAACAAGTTCATGTATAACTTAGTAATATCTTGTTATGTGCCCTAGTTAACTATGAACATATTTGTTTTTCATATTAGAGGACCATCTCATGTCATTTGCCTACTGACATTGCTATTTCATGGATTAAATAAAACTTCAACTCTTATTCATCCATTTGTGTGAGAATTAGATTGTAATAACAGCTGAGAAAAGTTCTTCTAAATAGCTCTTGCAGCATAGAGTGTGTCTAACAGTAGATTATGTCAAGCAGAGTAAAAATGGAGCTGAAGTCCTTCAGGCCACTGGAAGAGTTCCTTCAATGACCACACTCTCTGCATCTGAAACTTGCAGTACAATTCTTTTTATATTTTCCTACCAAATTGGCCTGAAATCTATCTGCAGTCTGCCTTATAGATGAGAATTCTGATATAAAAACAGTTTTCACAGTTCATCTATACAAAAATCTTAACAGTGTTCCAAGAAACTTGATTCTCTTTCCCTCCTTCCTTCCCTCCCTTCCTTCCTTCCCTCCTTCCTCCTTTTAGGATGGATATTTTGGGGACCTTAATTTTATGAGTATTTCTAAAATCAATTCAATGTATTAAAGATTTAAGTCATGTGATTTTCCTTCTTCTAAAATTCAAAGCAGAATAAATAAGCTAACAACTTTCTTCATAGTAAGGATATAAGAAATACAATGCTAGAAGAAATTAACCTGAACTTCTCTGAAAGTAACCCTAAAACTTTTTTTTTTTGGTGGAACAGCATATAAATTACCTCCAAAATGAAAATTTTCAAAGGTGGGGTATATATTCCCTCTTCACTGATCTTACATTTCCTTTTAATATTCTACTGTGGATGTATTATTCATGGCTTTCCTAAGTCCCTCTTGAATTCACTTTTATAAGGAGCTCAAATACCTTTTGAAGCTTAAGATTCACAAAGTAAATTAAAATTTATTTTTCTTGACCTCTAAAGAAGCACTGAATGTGTTTATCCCATGTGATAAGCTGATTAAATTCCCACACCATCAGGACATAGGTTAATCTTTCCTCTTATTGGATATCATAGTTATGAGGCATTGCATTAATCTCACTTTAGGTAAACACAATGAAATTCACGTATAACAATAACCAAAGATTTCTTCCTATATCTGGACTGTTTAAGAAGTACTTCTCTGGCCTTTCCTAGTTCTATTACAACATCCTTAAGAAGATATCCAGGACTCAATATTTAAAGTGAGTTGATAACACTTTTGTATCATAACATCATGTTTTCTTTTAATAATGTTATAGGACAATAGCCCCCCCAAAATTTCCCCAAACAAGTATTTATTAATACTAAAATAGAAATAAAAGGAATTATTATTTCCTGTGTCTTGATATATTAATTAGTCAAATGGTTGTACCTACTGTCTAAAAGAACTGTGTCAGTTTCCGGAGATGTGAAGACACATGACCATTTCCTCATGAAAAAAGCAGGTGAGTTTTAGATAGCACAGCGTACATAATAATAAAAATTAACATGAGTGAAATTAATGCACTGAAAGTGACAGCAGAGGCTATGCAATCTAGCCTGGGAATAGCCAAGGTAGGCTTCCTGGGACAGGTGACATTTTAGCTGAGGCTTAGGGAGTCGATCTGGGGAAAAGGAATGTCCTAAAACGAGAGGGGATTGCCAATAACAGGTGTCATTATCTGAGTACTGACTACATGTCCCTGTGTGCCAGATTTGTTCGATATTTATATAACCTCATTTAATCTTTGCAAGGACCTGACAAAGTCAAAGTGGAGATGATTATTCTGATTTTAAAGAAAGGAAAAATAAGAGTCAGACCGATTAAATAACTTTTTCCCAAGACAACTCAGTATGTAAGCCATGGCTCCAAGAATTGAACTAAAATTGTCTGACTCCAACGATTATGTTCATTAGGACTCAGTTCAATTTCATTATTTAAACATTTACTCATCATCCTTTATGTCTTAGGCACCAAACCTTTAGTTCTAGAGAAATGAAGGCAAATAAGATGGAGTCATTGCCTGGAAGGGATTCACTAGCGTGGCTCCCATCACTGCACCTTTGCATCGCCTTCCCACTTTAAACAACTGGAGAAGCAGATCCAATTTTTAAAAACAATGTTCAGCTTTCAAAATGAAAAACAAGTATATTTCAGTTCATCACAAATAATAATTTGGGGATGTGCTTAATTATTATTTTGTGGAATTTTAATAACTCTCATAACCTGATTTATAAATTACTTCTCTATATAATGTTTAAATCATTCTATTATTTTCTTCTCTTTTACTTTGAAATTCTTGTCAGGCCCTGTGGTACTTAGAGATTTCATATCTGGCATGTAAACTAACATCAAAAAACATCTCTGATGCTAATTTGAAGGTGATACTCATTTCTGTGAATAGCCTTTCCAATCCATTAACAGTTTGCATATATTATTACATTTCACATTTCAGTATAGATAATTATTATTTTGCTTGCTTCAAGGCTCCCATACTGGATTTCCCCAATTCAGATGATGATATATGTCACATGAAAGTTTCCAGCTTAACTCTTCTGTCATTATGGTGTAATTCCACACACATTTGTGCACACACACTTTAGAGCTGTGCTTTGCCTTAAGGCACCAGTCATTCAAAAGAATGCAAGTGAACAAGGCCAACTTGCATAGTGTTGAGAAGCTACGTACTTGCTTTCTCCCAGAAGAGAGGCTTTTCCTATAACCGTGTTTTGGAAACATTAATTTCCCACCTAAATACAAAGATTTGTGGGAAAATGATAAGCTTCCAGGATTGTATAACATTCTCATTTATGTTATCCTAGGCATAGAGTTCTGGAATTGTCTCTTTCTTCTCCTTTTTGTTTTCTTTCCTTTCCTTTCCTTTTTTTTTTCTTATATAGTACCTCATATTTTAATGGCCTCATCATTTCCTTCAATTTATAAGAAGAGAGACACTCAGCCTTATGAACTGCAATTCTTCTTTTTTTGGAGGTTCTCTTAGAAGCAGCTGATCTTAGGATCCACTGGAGCAATGTTTTCAAGGATATTTTTATAATATATATTTCCAGGAAACTATAAATAATGACAGTTTTATTTATTATTTTATTATATTACCTTTTAGGCCACTTACTTGCAAATGTTTTTTCAGCTGCCTTACGAACAGTCTTCAATATAAAAGACACACCTGTACAGTAAAAACCAAGGGAGATCCAAATAGTTTACAGAAATTAAAGAAATTTATGAAATAAAATATTCCTGAAGCTATTTTAACAGTGATTCTTCTGAGCACGGAACTGACCTTCAGCACATCTATGTTCTTAGTCAACATATGGTCCGTTTATACCTAAGCATCCATATTCAGATGCTAGGAGCCTTTTCTCTCATCAATAATGTGCATTTTTAGCATACAAAAGTGTTATAAGTGGTGATTAATCCTGTCTCGTGTTTAATAGAAATTCTGAATCAATCTCTTATGCCTCTCGAATGACATTAAAATGGAATTATCTTCCTCATGAGTTATTTCCCCAGTATGGAGCACCGCTGTGGAAGTACAGTCCTTACCCTTACCTGATTTGATTTAAAAGTGCTTGGTAAATATTTTGGAATAAATGAACACATCGTTTGAATGCCATGTTTTTAGTATTTTCTATCTTATCCTGAGACATTTATTCAACAATACTTAAAAATGCCCATTTTGCTGCTGTAGTAGGAGTTTGGGAAATCATAGGAAAAAGTAAACAACTTTTTCCATCCAGATGCTTTCTTTCTAGTAAACCTGCATTTGAATTATGTACTCTTTAAATTAGTTTGATAATTAAACAAATTAATTGTTAAATGACAATGAATCAAAAGAGATCTACATTCTTACCAACCACCAAAATCAAGTTTTGAAAAATATGTTCTCATGTTTGTCTATTTGATTTTGAAATGCTTGAAAGACACCTTTGAGACTGAGCTTATACATCAGACAAAAAGCTGTCATTCAAAACTTTTTCTTTTCTTTTTTTCTTTTTTGGTTACCTCTCCAGAGATACAATCATCCCCCTGCTTGGCAGGTTGTAGGAGGCACTAATTATCCCAGTGCAGTTGCCTTGTTGATAGAGGTAGTTAGTCTGTTCATTAAGAGGAGCTACTGGAGGCACCCAGGTTGAGAAGATATACAGCTACCTTTTCATCATTAGTTCATTAGTGCCAGTTGAGAAGAGTAGCAGGGGCAATTTAATTCAGAAAAGTTTTAAATTAAAAACTTAATATTTTAGATCAGCTTTAGGCTCACAGCAAAAGTGAGAGGAAGGTACAGAGAATTCATATATATCTTCTACCCCCTTGCATACATAGACTCCCCAACTATCAACATCACTCACCAAAGTGTCACATTTGTGACCAAGGTGACCCTGAATTGACAGTCATGATCACTCCAAATCCATAGATTACCTTGGGGCTGATTCTTGGTGGTGTACATTCTGTGGGTCTGGGCAAATGTACAAACATATACCATCCCTAGAGTTTCACACCAAGTACTTTCACTGCCATGAAAACCTTGTAGGCTATGCCCATTCATCCCTACCTCATTCCTTACCTTTGGCAACTACTAAGCCTTCTTGGCTCTATAATTTTGTCCCTTCAAGAATGTAAGATATTTGGAATCATAAAGTATGTAGCCTTTTAATATTGGCTTCTCATATACATTTAGCTTTCCTCTATTCCTTTTCATGGCTTGATAACTAATTTTATTAGTACTCAATAATATTCCTTTGGCTGGATGTACCACAATTTATTTGTCCATCCACCTATAGAAGTACATCTTGGTTGTTTCCAAGTTTTGATAATTATAAGTAAATTTGCTATTAACAATCATGTGCAAGTTTTTGTGTGGACATAAGTTTTCATCTCCTTTGGGTAGATACCAATGAGCGCAATTGCTGGGTCATATGGTAAAAGTATGTTTAGTTTTATTAGAAACTGTCAAACTATCATGCTATTTTGATTATTGTAGCTTTATTATGGTAAGATTTGGTGTCAAGAAGTGTTAGTCCTCCAACTTTGTTCTCTTTCAATATTGTGTTGACTAGTCTGGATCTTCTGCCTCTCCATATAAACTTTTGAATCAGTTTATTAATATTTATTTTAAAAAACAATTTGGGGTTTTGATTGGGGGTGCATTAAATCCATAGATCAAGCTGGGATGAGCTGACATCTTGAATATTGTCATCTTCCTATCTATGAACATGGACTATCTCTCCATTTATTTAGTTTTTCTTTGATTCCATTCATCACAGTTTTATAGTTTTCCACCTATAGATATTCTATATATTTTGTTAGATTTATGGCTATTTCATTTTGAGGGATTCTAATGTAAACTGTATTATGTTTTTAATTTCAGATTCTACTTTTTCATTGTTGGTATTAATGCAGAGATTCTAAGACTGAAAATCTCTTATAAGACCTGAGTTCTAGCCCTTGTTTACTTCATGGCTCACCACTGGCCACATACTTTGCCTTCTGGCATTGCTGTTTGTATATGTAGTTTAATTTCAGACTATGTCAAGAGTCTATTGAGAATACAACTGATGAATGAGGACTAAAACTGTGTTACCATCATTTAGTACTGGTTCTTACGTTATTAACTGTTATGGATTGAATTGTGTCCCTCCAAAATTCATGTATTCAAGCCCTAAGGTCCAGTCTGACCACATTCAGATATAGAGCTATTAAAACTTCGTAACTAAAGTTCAGCGAGGTTATAAGGTGAGACTCTAATCCAGTAGGACTGGTATCCTTTGAGAAGAGGCAGAGACATCAGGGGTGTGTGTGTAAAGAAGAAAGGCTGTGTGCGGACACGATGAGGAGGTGGCTGGCTGTAAGCCAAAGAGAAAGGCCTCAGGAAAAACAAAACTGTCATTACCTTGATCTTAGACTCTGGCTTTCAAAATGTTTTTCTGTTTAATCACAAAGTCTGTGGTGTCTTGTTAAAGCAACCTGAGCAAGACTGATACTCTAATCTGTCATTGACATCCGGGTGCTAAGTTCTGCTTTTCCTGACTTAAACATGAAATAGTGGATTTCTTCAGGCAATGACATTATTTGGGTGTTTCCATCACTTTTTAATCCTCTTCAGTGTCATCACTCCTTTCATCTCTTCCATCAGGACTTTGGGAAAAGGTCCCAATAATCTGTATTGCTTCTGACCTAACAGCCAGAAATTGGTTCACTCAGAAATTCACCCAAGCATTCTCTGAAGGAGATCATCTACAAACAGGCCTTGAGATATTTTAGAGGTTCTGTCTTAAAACTTACCATTGGGTTTAATAAGTACCTCTGCTTATTATGGCACCCTGTTCCTTCACTTCAAAACAATTATCAAAACTTTTAATTATTTATCTACAAGCCTTTTTGTACTAACCATATAAGATAGTTTTCTGTAATGTATATTGCAACCAGCATATAATATACTTTCAAAAATTATTTTGGGGATAAGCCAAAAAATAAAATACTCATTTTAAATTGTGCAAAGGCTAAAAGCATTTAGAAATGTATAATGCAATAATCTGAATACTACAGTATTTATGGGATTTGAGGAACAAATAATTTAATAATCAGTTGATTACACTTGAATCTTCAGCTTTTGCTTTTAAAAAATGAGAATAACTTGAAATACTTATTTTGTAATCTGTGTAATTAAACTTTGATTCCTGTAAACATTATGATAGGTAAATACTTAGATTTGAACTACCTTGGGAAATATTGCTATAGTAATGCCTTTTGAATCTTTAAAGAGCTGGTTTAATTCAATACAAAATGTCATTAAAATTGTTTGTTTTATCCCAGTTTATACATACATTTATATACCACAAAATATAAAAATTAAATCAACAAAAATCATAAATATAATAATCAATTAAAATAATTTTTCATATGCCAAGTAGAATAGTAACATTTTAAAAAATGTTTCTGAAATTTAGACTTAATGTGGCTCTCAATATTAAGTGAAGTAGATGATAAAGTACTTAGTTCATGATAAATAGTAGATTGTTAATATTTGATAGTCATGTTATTTTTAAAGAAATTATGACAAATTAGCATAATTATTAAAAATTATAAGATGTTATATATGTAATGATTTATTAATTTATTATTTATGTCTTAAATGAAATGAAAACACCTAATATTAATTTTTAAACAGTTTGGAATAGACTGAAAGACATTTTATTGATTAATTTTCTAGCTATAGACTATCTTACAAATTGAAAAAACATGGCACAATAGGAAATTGTTTCTTTTCTGAAAAAGAATATTTGTGATAGAGAGTTAAAAATAACTTCAAAACAAACCTTTTACTCACTCTCTGTAAGAACAACTAAATACTGCTACTAGAAATAGAAACCAACCAATCCTCAATTTCATTGTAATAATTCACCTTGTCACCAGTTAAAGAAGCCTATTCACCAACTCAAAAGATGTGAGACAATGTGAAACTTTTTAGAAACCTTGTGTCTGATAATTCATTTACTTGAGTCTTTTTGTGAAAAAAAAGTGAGCTATAACAAGACCTTTTATTACTAAAAAGGCTAGCTAGAACCCCTGATATCATTTCAATAAATTAGTAGCACTCATGGCAAAGAAAATAGAATTATATGCCAAGCAAAAGACCAATTTTCAAAAGTGTTTCATTATAAACTAGTGTATCTAATATTAAAATATTATTTGTGTGTATGATCTAAACACCTGGGTAAAGCAGAGTGAGCTTTAAAACAGACTATGGCCTGGTTTCACAGCCTTGCTAACAGTGTGGTTTAGATCAGTTTTATCTGGGCCAAAGTAAATGAAATACGTATTTTAATTTTT
>JAQQAC010008350.1:4319812-4358542 GCA_029783875.1 Phataginus tricuspis | reverse complement strand
TCTTTTCATATTATCCCATGCATAGTTCTAGTTGTTATAAATTAAAAATTATTTAATAATATCACCTCACACCAGTGAGGATGGCCAACATCCAAAACACAAACAACAACAAATGTTGGCGAGGATGTGGAGAGAGGGGAAACCTCCTACATTGCTGGTGGGAATGCAAATTAGTTCAACCATTGTGGAAAGCAGTATGGAGGTTACTCAAAAAACTCAAAATAGAAATACCATATGACCCAGGAATCCCACTCCTAGGAATTTACCCCAAGAATGCAGCAGCCCAGTTTGAGAAAGACAGATGCACCCCTATGTTTATTGCAGCACTATTTACAATAGCCAAGAAATGGAAGCAACCTAAGTGCCCATCAGTAGATGAATGGATTAAGAAGATGTGGTACATATACACAATGGAATATTATGCAGCCATAAGAAAAAAACAAATCCTACCATTTGCAACAACATGGATGGAGCTGGAGGGTATTATGCTCAGTGAAATAAGCCAGGCCGAAAAAGACAAGTACCAAATGATCTCACTCATATGTGGAGTATAAGAACAAAGAAAAAAAAAATGAAGAAACAAAACAGCAGCAGACTCACAGAACCCAAGAATGGACTAACAGTTACCAAAGGGAAAGCGACTGGGGAGATGGGTGGGAAGGGAGGGATAAGAGGGTAAAAGGGGCATTACGATTGGCAGACATAGGGTAGGGGGGCACGGGGGGGACTGTACAGCTCAGAGAAGACAAGTAGTGATTCTCATCTCACTACACTGATGGACAGTGACTGTAATAGGGTTGGTGGGGGGGACCTGATGAAGGGGGTAGTTTAATCATCACAATATTGCTCATGTAATTGTAGGTTAATGATACTAAAATAAAATAAATTGCAAAAAAAAAATTAAGTAAATAACTCAACATACTAGCTTCTAAAAAATTGTGAAGACATTTTGACGCCATTAGGAAATAGAGTGGGATATCTAAAGGTGAAATGTGGCATATTGTATATGGCATATATGTCAAGTAAAGTAAGTCTTATTAGTTATAAGCTACAAAGATATAAATTAAATAATAATAAGACACTGGAAAGTGAAATACTGAAGTAACACTTTAACTCACCTATGTGTAAATGCACATATCCTCCTGAAAAGCTGGTATCCAAGGCTGACTCTGGCCATCAGTGAATTCACTGCTGGCTTGTTCTGAAGTTACCTATTGCCACAACCAAGAAACAAAAATAAGATAATACTTTCAACAAAGATCAGATCCATGGTTAGAAAATGGAATGAATGCCAAGATCTCATTTTTATAAACCACAAAAACTAATGTAACAGTCAAACCATCAAAATGTAGTAAACTTATTTTAGTGGACACAATCCCGTAAATGACCAACGCAGAATTGCCCAGAAAGTTAATAACATATACCCAAAAAATGAACAATAGTGCGATATGCTGCCATTTCGAAGCCAACCAATCAGAATATGATATGACATTGTATAGACTAGAAATAGACCAGTGATTTATCACTGAGCATTCTGTGTTGACAGGTAGATTAACTAAACATGTCACATATTGGATTTGGCCATTGCAAAAGGAAATCTACTAACTGAATCTGAAATTAATGTTTTCAACATGAGGCTTCAGGAGAATTGGAATTTAACCAAAGGACAACTGGAGAGTTTTCTGCTGGTGCAGAAGCAGAAAACTACAATAAAATGAGGAAGAAAGTTGAATAAAGGAGGAACCAAATTTAACTAATGAAAAGCATGAGTGTTTAGTTGAACATCCTCCCCACTAAGCAGACAGCTGTGTAAAATTTCAGCAAATGTCTTAAGAGTAAAGCATAAAGCCGACATTGTTTAGCTACATATTTGAATTCCAGGACAACTTAAAGTCCTTGTCCAAATTATGAGCAAATATTACATACCAGGTAGAGGTAAATTAAGATTGTAATAAATTGTATGTGTATTGTAGGTGAAAAAAATTTGCTTGGGAAGGAATAAATAATTCAAGATCTATTATGAAATAAATCTTATAAGTAGCCTGACTTCCTTCCTATGTCACCTAATTAAATTTGGGTAAGTAAATTGTTTAATATATGGTGAAGTTTAAACAGTGTGTTTCAGTGTTTCATAATGATAAGGTTGTCATTTAAATTTATCAGATGAGTTTAAAAAGAAAAGTATTATGAGGCTCTATAATTATTTTCTAAATTGATAATTGTAAGATATATTAGGAAGAACAAGAAACCTAGGTGAATATAATTTTAAAATGTTTACAACCTATAGAATTAACTGATAGTAAACATACCTGGAACATTAGAGTAAAATTTAAACTATCTTCATTTTAATATCAAAATATTAAATATTCTTCTGTTTTAACTTTTATGAAGACATGTATTGAACTTAAATGCTATGCTGTAATAAAATCTTGTGAAAATATTGCATTATTATGACTCTACACTGAGAAATATAAAGTCAAAATAGTAATGAAATGCTTAAAAATGTACAATATAGCATGCTGTCTTATGAAGTCACTAATTATTATAATAAACACTTTTTGTTCAAGTAAGAAAGGTAAAGCAAATATATAACTCTGAAACCACAACAGTAGTATGTATTTTTTAATTTGTAGCTGGGGATTTTTTAATGGCCAGAACACTTGAAAATAATCCATTATGTAGATAGGAAATTTTTACCCTAAATTTATATATGAGTCTGCCTAATAGGGATGACTTTCTTGTAAGTTCATCTAAATGAATAAAAACACATTACACTCATTAGTATAATTTAATATGTATTAAATTAGTATTAAATATGTATTAAATTTGGGGGGGACAGGTTTTCAGGAAACAGTTCTCGATTCTGCTACTTGATGACACTCAGGAGTTAAGAAAGCCAGATGAAGTAGTTGATATAAAGATTCTCTGAAAAGTTGAAAGTATTTTGCAAAACAGGTATTTTTATTAAAATGATTTGGGTGTTAGCTGGCCATGACTCCCTGTGAGTTTGCTAGTGACCCCTTAATGTCACAGAGCAAACCTTTTGAGTCTTGTGCTGATATGACCAGAAGTCAGCATTACAGTCAACATAATTTTCCATGGAGCAGGATGGTTTACAAGTAAAGGAGACAACAACTATAATGAGGTAAGCACTTCTTCAAACATATTTTACAACTGCACTGCTGTTTGAAATATTTTTCCACTGCTCCATATTTGTTCCTTGGGCTTCAGCTAAAAAAAAAAAGAAATCAGCTTTATTTAAGTATAATGTTTTCTATCAGTGGTGGTTTTTGGATTGCTTTCTTTACATAACTATCAGCAAGAAACTTGTGTTTAAAATAAAGTGTTCTTTCATGCCAAGGCATAATTCCTCTTCCAAATTGAAGTTGTAATTCAAAGTTCTGGCCAAAAGCAATTATATTTTGCAAAGTTCCAAAAGTTAACAAAGTAAAGCTAAGTGATAAAAATCATTAGTGGATGATGTTTTCAGTTGTGCTTTTTAGTTACTTTAGCAGATGCAATATTGGCTTCTTCTTTTCACAGTAAATTAGATATGCAATTACTAGAAGCAAGGAATAGATTTACATATGTAAAAATGGTCTGCATAAGATTAATTATAAGCAGAGAACTAAAAACGTGCCAATATTGAAATAGCTTCACTATAGGGACATGCAGATCCAAATGATTAAATTAGCCGTTTGGACAGATGATAACTACTTCCCAGTCACGAAATTGGTAAACTGCAGGAATCAAAAGTCATGACTTTCCTCAAAGAAAGATTGATACGAGGTTTTTACACTTCATGGGACATCATTTGATTTTACCTATTATGAATTCTTCTTTCACCACCTTATTCATATGTATTCATATAAAATATTGATAAAACAAACTGGGAAGTTTGTCTAGTTTCCTATGGCCTGCTTTCACAGTCTTACTAACAATTTGGTTTAAATCAGTTTTATCTGGGCCAAAGTAGTATTCTAATTTTTACAAATTCCACCTAATAGATATTTTCATTTCCTTGGTCTTCTGAAAAATATTTTGTATGTGGGAAACTGGAGGCATTTTCAAGTAAATTATGATATCTACTGGAACTAGAGATAGATCACTAGACCTAGATTTCTGCAGGTTTCAATCATGAGTACATTGTCCAATATAATATCTTCATACCTGATACCTGACACATTTGTTCCATGAATTATTAAATCATATAAAAATAATGTACTGTCATTAAATGACAAGTATATTGTTATAAAATTGATGACTCCTTCGTTTTAACAGAGTTCATGTGACATAAAGAAAAGTCACTTTTACACAATTCTGGTCCTAGCATTTACCTTTACCTATTCTATATTAATTTTTATTTTATTTAAAATTCTAAAATTTTACACTGAGAATATTCTAAAATTTTTTAAATTTAAAATATAACTCTCTTTCAATCATTCCAAATCATTTTCTATTTACTTATTCATTAAATATTATTGAGTATCTATCATAAAGCATCTATGATAGAAAGTTGCTTCTAGGCTCTGGGATATACCAGCAACAAAACAGACCAAACACCTGAAGTTTACATTATGGAGACAGAAAATGAGCAAGAAAATCACCATATAGTAGGGGAAATGACTATAAAAACTGTGGAGAAAAAAATTGAGAGGAAAATCAGTAGTGGGAAAGAGAGGGATGCATTTTACAATTTGAAGTAGATAGGAAAGGCCACATTTAGCATTTGAGCATATGTATATGCTCTATATATGTGAACATATATGTACACATTGTATATATATATATTAAATCACAAATAGAATAGATGGTGCTTTCTTTTGGTGTAGAGTTTTATGAATTTTAACAGTTATAGATTGATTCATATGGCCACTACCACAATACTCAAGGTGTTTAATGAATCATTCCAGCTGCTTTTCTAAGAATAGAACATAGTGCAGCAAAACAACAAACAGGAAAACCACTGAGGAGTCCAGGTGAAAGACAGTGACTTGGACAAGAGTATTAGTAGTGAAGATATTTTGCAGTGGTCACATTTTGAAGATAGTTCCAATTGCTGGGATGACCAATGTGAAGGAGTGGGAAGAATCTATAGTGATAAGAGCTTTAGCATAAGCAGATAGAAGAACAGGCTTTTAGTTTACTGAGAGGGACGAGTTGGGAAAAGCAGGAGAGAAGGATGTATAGAGTTCTGTTTGGGGCATGTAAGGGGCATTTGAAATTCATTTTAAGAATAGTAAATAGTATAGAGTAGTTGGGTATCTGAGTCTGTAAATGAGAAGACAGGTCAAGCTGGAAACACAAAGTTAAGAGTCATGTAAGTTTATAGAACAGGACCATGAGCCCAGATGGGGATTTGTGGTGCAAAGACTGCATCAGAAGGCAAGGTGGAAACCTCCTCCCACAGACACACCAAGGAAGCAACTACAGCAAATAACAACTAAATCTGAAAATGACCCCAAGACTACAGAGCAGACCATCTACACCAGGGGAAGAAGAGAGGACCACAGAGCCATGAGCAACTGGGACCCACAGGCAGGAGGAAGAGGAATGGAGTAAGGAGGGGATACGCACTCAGGAACTCTGCACACCTGGCCCTGGAGATCTTTTCTGTGAACATGAGTCCACATTGAACTTGGCTTTGATGATTAATGGGGCTGGACACCAGGAGGAGTTGGAGGACTCTGGGAGGCTGAATCTCTTGTCACTTGTGGAGGACAGACATTTTCTGTTGGTCTGGTAAGACCCATCACAGAGGCTGCAGTTTGAAAGACTTACCTGCAGTGGGAAGTGTGCCAGGTCGGGGGTCAACTCTCTGGAGAAAGAGCAGGCAGATGACACTCTCCCAACCCTCTTTCAGAAAAATTGGTTGGCACTTGTGGGAACCATCCCCAGAATGTTACATCTTTCTCCCTAGTGACTCAACCCAGTGGAGGCGCTTACCTATGTATTCACCCCGTACTGCCCACTTGGTCCAGCAGTAGTCTGACTTTGCTGACTGGCAGGCAGTGGGTAGACTACACTTTCCTGGCTTTCCCTGCCCTCTGTCAGCTCAACTAGACACACTAGTTGCAGGAGCCAGTGCCGCATAGCATGCACAACCTGCCTGGTGCACTCAGCCCAGCAAGTGTCTGTCTCTTCTGGGTCAGGGGTAGGTGCTTCTATTATTCACTGACCTCTTACTCACAATCACCTACCTGGGTTTGTCTCCATTTGAGTATGTGTTTTTTTTATTAACAGTTTATCGTATCTTTTGGGTTTCTCATGAAACTTCTCCCATTGACCTCTTTGCTCAGAGTGCTGTATTAGGGCAGGATTCTGACACTGCCTCCCCTCCATAAATGAATTTATCTTTCCTGCTCTGGGGACATGGGGAGTGGCCCCAGTTTTCTTTTCCCTTCCATGCCTGGAGAGACTCATGTGTTTTTTTTTGGTTTTAATTTTTTGTTTTGTCCTTTTTTGCACCAAAGTGGCAACTGGGTCAGTGTTGGAGGTAAAGCTGGCCCTGAGGGTAGAGGGGCCCCCTCCCCCTGCTTCTCCTTGTTTTGAACAGTGTTGGTGTCCATGAAAATACAATAGCACTCTAAAGCAAAAGGGGTGTTGGGCCAAGGAGAGATGACATCTTGCTGCTGGCCCCCTACCCACCCTTTCCTGGTGCCAGCATATAGCAGTGTTAGGGGAGTGGAGAGAGCACTGTTGTGCCTATAACCCCCCAACCCTGCAGCAACCAACGCAGGGGGGAGTTACACTCCTCCCTCTTCCCTGTCCCTTCCCTCTCCTTGCCCCAGATAAAGAGGCTTTGAACTTAGGGGGACCTTGAGCCTGGAAAGGCCTTAACCCTGTGAGGAAGTATAGGGGGAGTCCTTTCCCACTTCCACCCCTCCTGAGAATGGTCAATATTGACAACCTCCTGAGCCCTCAGCCCAGGACTCCACCCCATCGCTCTCCTATCCAGCCCTGTCCGTCTTCCTGGCCCCAGGTTACTGTCCTGCCCTTCCCAGGCTTGGGCTGAGTGCAGGTGCTATCCTGTATCCCCTTGTGTGCCTTGTAACTGAAGTCTCTTCCACCCCCACATTACATGACTCCCTTTTTCTAGCTGTCTCTTTAAATATTCCCTTTTTCCCAATAAAACTTGATGTGTGTGCTCCCAAATAAATAAATGGAAACTGGTCCCATATTCATGGATAGGAAGAATTAATATTATCAAAATGGCTATCGTGCCCAATGCAGTTTACAGATTCAATGCAATACCTATCAAAATACCAATGGCAGTTTTCAATGAATTAAAGTAAATAATCCTAATATTTATATGAAGCACAAAAAGACCCTGAATAGTCAAAGCAATCTTGAGGAAGAAGAACAAAGCTGGGGGTATCACACTCCCTGACTTCAAGCTATTCTTGAAAGCTACCGCAATCAAAACAGCATGGCGCTGGCATAAGAACGGACACATAGATCAATATAACCCAGAAATAACTTCATGAAAATATAATCAATTAATATATGACAAAGGAGGCAAGAATATACAATGGGAAAGAGACAGTCTTCTCAATAATTGGTGTTGGAAAAACTGCACAGCTACATGCAAGAGAATGAAACTGGATTACTCCCTAACATCATATGCAAAAGTAAATGTAGAATGAATTAAAGACCTAAATATAAGACATGAAACCATAAAGCATTCAGAAGAAAACATAGGCAAAAATTTCTTGACCATAAGCCTGAGTAATATTTTTCTAGACATGATCCCCTAGGAAAGGGAACAAAATAAAAAATAAACAAGTGGGTCTACAACAAACTAAAAATTTTCTGCACAGCAAAGGACACCATCAACAGAACAAAACGGCAACCTACAGTATGTGAGAATATATTTTTAAATAATATATCCAATAAGGGGCTAACATCCAAAATATACAAGGAACTCATATGACTCAATACCAAAAAAACAAATAACCCAATAAAAAATGGGAAGAGATCCTGAACAGTTTTCAAAAAAAACCCTGCAGATAGCCAACAGGCACATAAAACTATGTTCCAGTCGTCAGGGAAATGCAAATCAAAACCACAGTGAGATGTGACCTCAGACCAGTCAGAATGACCACTATCAAAAACACAAGAAATAACAAGTGCTGGTGAGGATGTGGAGAAAAGCGAACCCTCCTACACTGTTCGATGGAAATGGAAATTGTTGTAACCACTGTAGAAAACAGTATGGAGATTCCTCAAAAAACTAAAAATAGAAATACCATACAACCCAGTAACTGTACTTCTAGTAATTTACATGAAGAAAACAAAATCTGATTTGAAAAGATATATGCACCCCCATGTTTATTGCCACATTAACCAAGATATGGATGCAACCAAAGTGTCCATCAATAGATGAATGGATAAAGAAGTAAAGAAGATGTGGTACATATACACAATGGAATATTATTCAGCCATAAAAAAGAAAGAAATCCTGTTATTTGTGACAACATGGATAGACCTAAAATTAATTTTTAATTCTAGAAAAATATCATGCATTTACCTACACATTTTAATCCCATAGCTATATTGTGTATTTCACAACACAAATTTATTTATAACAAATAAACTATACTGTTTTAATATATAAACAGTATAAGACTTTGTTTCTATTTTGAGGTCCTCCTCCTCTCTTGCTTAGATCCCTACGCCATCAGACCTAGGTCCCTTTCTTCAGTCTTGCTCTTAACCATCCACTGCCCAATCAGCCTTCTGGAGTGATTTTCTTAAAATGTAAATTTCATTATGTCATCCTCTATTTAAATCTTATTCCTATTTGCTGACAGCCTTCAGATAAAATCTAACAGTCATAGCTTGGTGCCCTGGGCTGTCTGTGATGAGTCTCTAATTGATATCTCCAGTTTCATCATTTCCTTTTTGGTAATTTGTAGGAGTCTTCTTTGACCAATTCATTTACTTCCAGGGCTCAGTCAGCCTGGGAACTGTTTCATCCTCTCTCCCTACACCTTCACATTGCATAACTAAATGCTACCTATCTTTTTAGCTTCATATGCGTGTAATTTTTCAAAGAAACTACTAGTCTGGTGAAATGCCTTCCCGTATTCAAGAGCTCCATGTTCATACTCTAGTTCAACACATTTCAGTGTGTATAACAGCTGTCTTTTCCCTGTACTTCACTAGAATGTAAGCTCTTGGGAACAGGAACATACATTGATATTCTCAAAATTCTCCGAACTGTGCTGGGAAATTTGCTCCTCTGTTGACCATCTGGCTTTCTCCCCCACCCACCCTTCTTCACCTCCTTCACCCACCCCTCTGCTTTCTCTCCTCCCTCCCCTTCTCCCTTTTCCTCTTCTTTTTCTTCTTCTCTTTCTCCTTCCTTCTTCTCAGTTTATCAAATCAAATTGTCTTTTCTGATGATTTGAGGTATTCTGTCCAAGTCAATAAATGTTGTTGAACAAACTTTGTGACATTTAATTTACACTGGCATTCTTTAATGTTAGATTTTTTAAATATGATGGAGAATGAAAATTGCTGGATAACTGCCTTTATGTTAAAAATAATATTCAAATTTTATAAGATGTGAACATTTAGAACATTTTTATTTTTATTGTCTATGTCTGGAGGAAACATATCGATGATATATCATTTAATAGAATAAAAGGAGAAGTTATAAAGAATTGATTCACTCGGATTATTTTTAAGCTTCTAAAGAATGGTATGCTCAGGCTCTTTCAGTTTCATTTATTTCTTCTAGCTAAAGGTCCCCAACTATGAATATATATCAAATAAAGACAAACCCCTTCTGCCAATATATAATTGCTTATCATTCCACTTTCCCCCTAGAGTTTATACAGAACGCATACATATTACACATGTGCTAATATGCATAGGTACACACATAAACAAATAAAATTGTGTCTTTTTTTTTATTCCCAGTATAGCATCAGTAGTCCCGCTTAAGGAAGTGTGCTGTTTTCCATACCCTTAAACAAACAAGCAAAAAGAAAATCCAGAAAACATATAGTGGCTGTGGATGCCATTCATTCTGCAATGAGTCTACATGCATTCTGGGGTGTTTGGAACAGCTAATGAACATAAACGGGATGAACAAAGAAAAGGGAAAGAATTATATATATGGCCTTCTATCATAAAGGAAGAGGCATGGTGGTGCCTCGGCTTGGAGAGCACACTCAGATCCTTGCTCACTAAGCAAAAGTGAATGCATTCGTTTACATTAGAGGAGAATGTGGCAGAAGAGAATGAGCACGATAAATATAAATGGCACAGAGTAAGACTGAAGCAAAGAACCTAAAAAGTCTATTTTCTGTTAGAATAATTTCAGTGGTCGGCTTATACTTTGAGTCTGTCAGTATGGTTATTGCCACATATTTCACATTAATGTCATGTAGTATTATCGCTTCACAGAGATATTTCAAGGAACATTGAGTGTATTCTATTTTCTTGGTGATATGGCAGTAGCTATGCAGTTTTAGGTTGTTTTCTAATGTAATTTAACAACTCTATCCTTCAGTCAAGCTAATATTAATTATTTTAATGGTGGCCTCTTTTTTTTAAATTAAGGTATCATTGATATACAATCTTATGAAGGCTTCACATGAACAACATTGTGTTTTCAACATTCAGCTATAATCAAATCAGCCCCACCACACTGCAGTCACTATCTATCAGTGCAGTAAGATGCTATATACTCATTGTCTTTTTCATGCTGTACTGCCTTCCCAGTGACCTATACCTATATTGTGAGTGCTAATTATACTGCACCTTAATCCCCTTCTCCCCCCCTCCCCACCCCTCATCCCCACCCACTTCCCTTTGGTCACCACTAGTCTCTTCTTGGAGTGTGTGTTTGCTGCTGTTTTGTTCCTTCAGTTTTGCTTTGTTGTTATATCCCACAAATGAGTGAAGTCATTTGGTACTTGTTTTTCTCGGCCTGGCTTATTTCACTGAGCATAATACCCTCTAGCTCCATCCATGTTGTTGCAAATGGTAGGATTTGTTTTCTTCTTATGACTGAATAATATTCCATTGTGTATATGTACCACATCTTCTTTATCCATTCATCTACTGATGGACACGTAGGTTGCTTCCATATCTTGGTTATTGTAAATAATGTCACAATAAATATTGGGGTGCATATGTCTTTTTGAATAAGGGATCTGGTTTTCTTGGGATAAGTTCCTAGGAGTGGAGTTCCTGGGCCAAATGGTATTTCTACTTTTAATTTTTGAGGAACCACCATATTGCTTTAAACAATGTTTGAACTAATTTACATTCCCATCAGCAGTGTAGGAAGATTCCCCTTTCTCCCCATTCTCGCCAGCATTTGTTCTTCCTATTCTTTTCTATGTTGGCCATCCTAACCAGTGTGAGGTGGTATCTCATTGTGCTTTTAATTTGCATTTCCCTGATAATTAGGAATGTGGAAAATCTTTTTTTGTGCCTCTTGGCTATCTGAATTTCTTATTTGGAGAAGTGTCTGTTCAGATCCTCCATCCATTTTTTAATCAGATTATTTGTTTTTTGGGTGTTAGGGTGTGTGATCTCTTTTTATACATTGGATGTTAACCCCTTTTTGGATAAGTTAGTGACAAATATATTCTCCCATACTTTAGCATGCCTTTTTGCTCTGCTGATGGTGGTCTTTGTTGTACAGAAGCTTTTTAGTCTGATGTAGTCCCATTTCATTTTTGCTTTTGTTTGCCTTGTCTGAGGAGATGTGTTCAGGAAAAAGTTGCTCATGTTTATACTCAAGAGATTTTTGCTTATGTTTTCTTCTATGAGTTTCATGGTTTCATGACTTACATTCAGGTCTTTGAACCACTCTGAGTTCACTTTTGTGTATGAAGTTAGACAGTAATCCAGTTTCATTTTCTTATGGTAGCTCTCCAGTTTTGCCAATACCAGTTGTTGAAGAGGTTGTCATTTCCCCATTGAATGTCCATGGCTCCTTTAGCATATACTAATTGGCCATATATGTGTGGATTCATATCTGGGATCTCTATTCTGTTCCATTGATTTATGGGTCTGTTCTTATGCCAGTACCAAATTGTCTTGATTACTGTGGCTTTGTAGTAGAGCTTGAAGTTGGGGAGTATAATCACCCAAGCTTTATTCTTCCTTCTCAGGATTGCTTTGGCTATTTGGGCTCTTCTGTGGTTCCACATGGATCTTAGAACAATTTTCTCTAGTTTGTTGAAGAATGCTGTTGGTATTTTGATAGGAATTGCATTGAATCTGTAGATTGCTTTAGGCAGGATTACCATTCTGACAATATTAATTCTTCCTATCCATGAGAACGGGGTGTATTTCCATTTATTGGTGTCTTCTTTAATTTCTTTCATGAGTGTTTTGTAGTTTTCAGGTTATAGGCATTTCACCTCTTTGGTTAGGTTTATTCCTAGGTATTTTATTCTTTTTGATGCAATTGTAAATTGAGTTGTTTTCATGATTTCTCTTTCCTCTAGTTCATTGTTTGTATATAGCAAAGCAAAAGATTTCTGTGTATTGATTTTGTATCTTTCAACTTTGCTGAATTCAGTTATTAGTTCTAATGGTTTTGAGGTGGAGTCTTTGGGTTTTTTATATAGAATATTGTGTCATCTGTAAACAGTGACAGTTTAACATCTTCCTTACCAATCTGGATGCCTTTTATTTCTTTCTGTTGTCTGATTGCCATGGCTAGGACTCCAATACTTTGTTAAATAAAAGTGGGGAGAGTGTGTATCCTTGTCTGGCTCCCAAACCTAGAGGAAAAGCTTTCAGAAGTCTTCTCAGTCTCTCCCAGTATTTCGCACATCTTTGCTTTCCAACCCCACTAATATCCAGAACACTATGTAATGTGGATTCATGCTCCTGGAGCCGATTTCCATGGCTGGGTTTTCAGCAGTCCTGGGCTTCCACTCCCTCCCCACTCTGTTTCTCTTCCTCCCACCTGTGGGCTGGGGTGGGGAGAGGGATTGGGTCCTGCCAGATCATGGCTTTGCTACTTTACACTTGTCTGTGAGGTCTTCTCTTTTCCCCAGATGTAGGCAGTCTGTTCTGCAGTCTTCAGGTCCCTCTTTCAGGATTAGTTGTATTTGCTTTATTTTCATGTTTTATGTGGTTTTGGGAGGAGGTTTCTGCCTCACTTCTCACACTGCTATCTTTTTCTGACTCAGCGTGATCTCTTTTATATAATGAGATCGTGGTTATATAAGCTGAAAGAATAAATTATAAAGCTATGGAACACTAAAGCATATATATTCTTTCAGTTCAGTTTTTTCTTAACAAAACTATAAATATTGTCCATAAATAAAGTTAAGTTCTGATTTTTAATTATATAAATGTACACACATACTTATATGTGTGTGTGTATATATATATCTTGCTAGGAATTTGTCTCTCACTAGGAACACTTCTGAAAAAAAGAAAATAAGTAACAAAAATAGAAACACACATTTTAACAAAAGTGATGAGAATTACCTGATATTTGAAGATATGAAGACACTTTATGAACAATTTACTTCAGCTAGTACTGTTGCTATAACAACGATTTTATATAATACTGTGCATTTTTTACAGGTGATGTTTAAATACTCAGGGAGATATCCAAAAGATAATGAGAAAATTTAATTAAATAAAGAGTAAATGCTTCTGTTAGAATATTCCATATCTAGTAATTAGAGTAAAAGCCTGAGACTGATGTTTTAAATAACACTGATTAACATTGGTGAATTCCTAAAAGCGTAATATTTTTAAAAGCTACTCAACAAGTCCCAGGCTGTTCCTTAAAATGAATTGGAAACTGTTCCAAACAGGTTGAGCAAATCATTTGGAATAGAATGCTAACTAGATTCAATTCTATTTTCAAATTAATGAAGCTAATTTATTTTAGTAACATGATTGAATGATTTTTTTTCAATTTAAGTTTCCAGAAAATTCTTTTCTATTTTTAATTATTAAAAACACACAAGTTATAATGTATCTCTTACAAAATTTGACCAAATCCAAATTTGGTTTGGTTAATGGAATATTTAGTACGCTTTGGAGGACAGTTCGAAACCAAAAGTAATCTTACGGTTGATGTAATAATTTAATCATTTAAAGAGGAAAAAACACACTCACAGTATAGTTTTCCCTGGAATCTCTCCCTCTAAATGTATATGTGTCTCAAATTGGGAAATTAAAAGGAAATTAAAATAGTGTTTCTCTGAATCTAAGATAGATAATTGATATTTTTGCTTAAATTTTACTAAAAACCCATAGTCTGAGTCAAAAGTTTAGGAGTATACCAGTCAGAATTTCTCAACATTTTTAGGAATTTGAGTTGTTCTGTCAACTTTCTAAATAAATAACCATGATCAACTAAAAGGCAGTGATTGTAAAATCCATCTTTATAAGATCAATGGTCAGAATCAGATATTTTGTATGGATAGATTGATTGTGGAGGTATAGCTATCATATGGCCAAAGCAGAGCAACCATAGAAAGGAGTGAGGAGAGAAGATTTGAAGTTTTAGAAATGGAAAGTTTGCGTAAATGATTAGAACTGTGACTAACACATAGCTAATATATAAGTCAAATGCATTGAAACATTCTAGCACGATTTTTTTTATGGTGTGTGAGTTGCCTTTCTACTAACAATTTCAATAATAGAAAGCATAGTGATTTGTTATTTTCAAGCTATACCATTCCTCAAGCAAAGTGCAAATGTAATGATTTGATAAATCAATCATTTTGAAGCTGACAGAGTATCATTAGCATTGCTTTTGCTTAATAGTGGAAATAAGAGGCTTTCTGAAATTGATCCCCACATAATGACTAAAGATAATTGAGTTAATATTGACTGTTGCATTGAATGATAAACTGCAAATCAATAAAAACACTAATCAAAAATATAAAATATTTCAAAATTAAATTTTCTAGACATGCTCCCCAAAATAATTTAAAATTTAAGTTATATAGCATGGCATTATCACAGCATTTCACATTTCATACAGAACACATACTCTTATTAAGTGTTAAGAACGCACTTTAATAATGTGACGTTCTGTAAATGACATTGTATAGGGCTATTTTTCCCTTTTTTAATCTCCAAAGTGTATCACCAATGTTTTATTTACCTGCCATAAAGTGTATTTTTATATAGTTCAACACTACAGAATCTCTAACTTGACACTAATATTCTTCATCTGACTTAAAATTAAAAGGTGCTTATATATATATATAAAACACATATTATATATATATATACTTATTTATAGGATACACAGATAGGCAATTAGAGAGACAGAAACAAAGGAAAAAAAGAAGAGCTGTTACCAGTTTTCAAAGAGATTCTGTTCTGACTGTTTGCTTATTATGCCAGTTATTCTAAATGTGGAAAATATTTTCCTTTGGAAACAACACGATATAAGATGGCTGGTTCTAAGATAACTGCACAAAAGCAAATTTAGTCCATGCTGTAGCCAAACAGAAGTCCACGTAACACCATGTAATATTAATACCACGCTTTTATTGCTTTTCTTTTCCCCCTTTGGAAAGTACATGTGGGCCTATATGGCTTATATCAATCTTCACAGTTAAGGAATTGCCCTTGTCTTCAAAAGAAAAAAGATTTCCCTAAGAGTGAAAACAGTATTCCTTTGTTCTGAGTTGTTACTACTATGTCTTTCAGTTTATTGAATGAAACAAAAGACAAGCTGGGATCTGAGCTGTGGAAAAAGTAGAGGATTCCTGAAATTTTCATTAATCTCCCCTCGGAATCTAAGAGAAAGCAAGTATTCCTCAGTTCAGTGACATCATGCAGTGCGCTCTGTAGGCAAAGTAAGAACTTTGGATCAGACAGCAGTTGCTGGTTTCCAAATTTTATTTCCTAAGGTGATTAAATTTTACTTCACTAAGCAAGATAAGGTCACTGATGCCCTGGGAAGTAGATCTAAATCCGTGTCTAGAAGGTTTTAGGAGTACATAAGGAAATGATAAACAAATCAAAAAAACAAAACAAAATCATCTTGCTCCCATGAGACCTTACTTTTAATGAGAGAAACAGAGTTCAGATTCTATGAGTAGCTTTAAACATTTTTGTGGATTTCATCCACATGGATCAGATGGCATTTGAGACTCAGTATTTGACTTCCCACTCGAACAAGTGACAGGCTGGGAGCACAGTAGTTGACAGGCCAAAGTCTCTGAGAAATTGTTACCCCTGCATTCAGCACCAGCTCCATCATCCCCACAGAGAGGATGCATGACTTTTCATGACTATTTTGGGACATAACTATGGAATTTTGGAGTCACAAATTTTGTGTCCACTGTGCCCCAATAGATAGACCACTTGTAAAATTTGCATAAAAATTGTTCATGTTCAAGGAATTCTCAATACATATATACTTAAAGGTTGTATTTATTTTGTTGAAATATTTCACAAATTACTTACTTGTCAATTATTGAACTAGAATAATCTAACTGAAAACAAAACAATATCATATGTAGTAGTAATTTTAGTAATACTTTCTTTCATTTCTTCTTTCATTCCTTTTCTTCTCTCCTAGTCTCCCTTCTACTATCGCTCCCTCCCTTTCTCCTTTCAACACGAAGTAGATATCCTTTCATCCCAGGGTTCTATACTAGCACCGTGAGATGAATACATGTGGATGTGTGGATGTTTGTGTGTATAATATATGTGTGTGTGTGCACGTGTTATATATTACACACACACACACGCTTTGTGGTTCTCAATCAGGAATGATTTTTGCCCCCCAAGTAATATTTCACAATGTTAGGAGACAATTTTGATTGTCACAACTGGTGAAGTTTGCTACTGGCATCCAGAAGATAAAGACCAAGGAAGCTGTTAAATGTCATACAAGGCACAGGACAGCCTCTCACAACAAAAAATTATCTGGTCCAAAATACCAGTAGTGCCTTCTTATGGGGCTTATAGCTTAATAGATCTGAAGAACTATGCACCATAAAACTGTCATAATATTATTTAAAAATCATCATTTTATATATTTTATGTAATTTTATTGGTTGAATCTATCCAAATATTTCTCTGTAATTAACTGCCTGGCCAATTGTATAATCATTTAAAGGAAACATATCTCAAAACTCTTCTGAAGAGTTTTTTTTACATAAAAATAAGGATAATTACATTTCTCCTAATTGCCCCCAGTAAATTGAAATGATGCTTGGAGGATAATGTCAGGTCCAAGATATTCTCATTACCATGAATTTGACTTAATTACAATTAAGGAAATGGATCTGTGTCATTTAAAATTCATGTCTGCTAATTATGAAGCAAGTCCAGATTTACTGTTACATTTTTAAAATTAAGGTACTATTGATATACACTCTTATGAAGGTTTCACTTGAAAAATTATGTGGTTACTATATTCACCCATATTATCGAGTCCCCCCATACCCCATTGCAGTCACTGTCCATCAGTGTAGTAAGATGCCACAGAGTCACTACTTGTTCTCTCTGTGCTACATTGTCTTCCCCATGATCCCCCCAACACCATGTGTACTAATCATTCTGTTACCTTTTACCATAAAATGTTTTTTGGACTTACGGGGCCTGCGTCATTATGACACTAGTGATTCATTTATTCCAGAACATATTGGTGGGGATAAACTTCATCAGGATAGTTCATTACTTACCTGGGACTATATTGGGTCATTTTTAAAAGGATCCATTTCCAAGACTGTTTCCCCAATGAGTCAGCTACAAAGGATCTAAAGTATCATTGAGGTTTATTCTTTTAGCCTATAGTTCTTCATTTCACAATTCCCTATGTAAGTAAAAATACACAGAGCAAAGCTATAACAATATTAAGATATAGTAGGTTGCTATGAGTTTATGGGGGAGGGGACTAGTAAACAAGTCACTTCAAAAGATCTAGAGATAGAACACAGGGTAGATAAACATTCATAATGCCAAAGGAGAGCAGAACAAGCCAAGGAGAGCTGAAATTCCCTCAAGAACCCCAAGGCCAGACACTAGGTTGTATACTTTGCATAGAGTATGTTTTAGTTTGGACTCCAGACAAAACAGACCCCAAAACAAGGAGTTAAGTAAATGAATGTAACATAGCTGAGAGAGTGGGAAAAGTGAGAACAGAGAAAAAAGGGGAGCATTAGCAGGCAGGGTTCTGGTGTGGGAAATTAGGGCTCATTCTGCTAGAGAGTGTCTGAAGAACTAAGTAAAGCACACCTTAATATTTTCTCCCCAAAAGGCAGGAAATATGAACTACCTATCCAATTAAATCCTTTCCTCTTCTCCAGGCGACCCTTAACCACAAGCTGAGCAATCTTCTGTAGTAGCAGGTAGGAAAAAACCCTCAAGCACAGAGGTAGGCAATAAAGAATGTCCACTGCAACTTTAGAAGAACTCAGATGTGGTCCATGGGGAGAGGACATCAACAGTATCTACTCCAAAATTTTAATTGTTCCTCAGAGTAATTAAATCATTATTTCCATTCAAGAGACAAGAAATCACAGTCAATTTGGCAAGAAAGCTGAGACTCAAAGTCATTAACTAACATACCCTTAAATCACACTTGAGACAGTGAAATGTTTGTGTCTCCCAAAATTTATTTATGAAAAACTATTTCTGCAGTGTGGTGGCATTTGGATGTGGGGTCTTTGGGAGGTAATTAGTTCAAAAAGGTGGAGTCTTCCATAAATGAATTTATTGCCTTTATAAAACAGATTCCGGAACATTGCCTTCCACCCTCCACCATGTGTGATTATAGTCAGCAAATGGTTGTGTATCAGCCAGGAAGTGGGCTCTCACCAGACACTGAATCTGCCAGCGCCTTGGTCTTGACTTTCCAACCTTCAGAACGATGAGAAATAAATCATAGTCTGTGGTACTAGCCCACAAAGAAAAAAACAATGCAAGCTTACAAAAGTCCAGAGCCATGCCTGAAATACAAATATTCCAGGTTCAGGCTTTAATCAAAATCATGCCCATGTTTTTTCACATGCCTACCTTATGAGGTACACTAGGATACTCAGTACTAGTGCTATATCAGGGCAATATTGGCCCCTAATTGGAAGAGATCGAGAGGTTGATCTAAGGAATTAAAGAAAAACGATGAAAACAAATGTAACATTTGTGTCAAGAAAAATACAAATACATAGCACTTAAAAATACACATGAAAGACTGGCCACCCAAACTTCTAAGTGCCAGTTCTTTGAATGCTGCAAAGGAAAATCTAGTGAACAGAATGATTATAAAAGTCAATTTGCTGTGACAACCACTTGATTCCAAGAAAAAATAGCACCAGAGCAGGGTCTTTCCAGCTTCTGGAGTGGTGATAATCCATCTTTTGTGAAGAAGAGAAGAAAGAAAGGCAAGAAGGCAGAGCCTCCTGCAGAACTTGGTACACATTAAGCATACAAACCCTACACTGATTCTGGTATAAACTCATCTAGTACAGAAATTAACAATGATGGAAGTAAATGGTGATGTAACAAACTAATGGCACCAGAATAAAGGAAAGGTACAGTTTCCTGAAGAGAATCACTGATGGTTTGGAAACTTATTTTCTCCTCATTTTTAGTAGCTTAGCTGAGAACTGGCATACCAGGTCTAGGTGAGGTCCACAGGAGAGCAAGCTGACACCTGACTTCAGAGACTCCCATTTTATAACATGTATACTTGGACCAGCAAGTTCCTATTTTATGGTTTTTTTCTCTTTGCCTCTGTTTTAATTAACCACATTTCTAAACCTTGTGAGCTATTTTCCATGATATAATGAGGTTTGGGTTAGGGGAAGTGGGGTGCTTATATACTCTACCAGACATCTGCTTATATGTTTTCCTAATAAGCCCTGTATCCTCACTAATGGTGTGTGCCTTAAACCATTTGCACAGTGGTTTTCAGTTCTCTTCACATTCATTCTTGTGTTGACTAGTTGCCTTTTGCATTGATCACTTGAGCTGAATTCTTGATTAACTAAATATTATCTTCAAAATATTTCTTCAGGATGACTTCTGGGAAGATGGCGGTGTGAACAGGCCAGCGGAAATCTCCCCCCAAAGTCATATATATTTATGAAAATACAACAAATAAAACTATTCCTAAAAGAGAGACCAGAAGATACAGGACAGCGCACAGCCTGCAACTACACCTGAGAGGACTCGGCACCCCGCGAGGCAGGTAAGATACGGAACCACGACCCGGTGGGACCCGAGCACTCCCCCACCCAGCGCACCGGCGGGAGGAGAGGATTCAGAGCCGGGAGGGAGTGGAAGAACAGGCCCACGAAATAACCAGGCCTGGTGATCTGCACTGGGAGTGCTGACACACATCACGCGGTGTATCGGATACTGGAGAGTCAGAGGTGCAGGATCTGAGCCAGGGAACGGGTCCAGGTCCTCTCAGCCGCTCCCCGGGACAAAAGAAAAGCATGCAGCTTTTAAGCGGTCTTAAAGAGACAGGGGCCCAAAGGAGGAGCAGGATCATCCCAGCACACTCAGCCCAACAGGCTGGGAGTCCTGGGACCCCTTGGCTGGCGACTGGGAAAAAGTAGCCGCACTGAGACTTCCCACAGAGATCAGCAGCCTCCCCATTCATTCCCACCCTGGCCACAGCTACAAAGGGCCCTGCACTGCAGAATAGTGGAGCAGCAGCACCACCTACAGCATCTGCACAGAATCTACTCCCGCGGGATTTTCTTTTCTTTTTTCTTTCTTTCTTTCCTTTTTTTCTTTTCTCTTTTCTTTCTTTTCCTTTTTTGTTTTCTTTTTAAAGGTCTTAAAGAGCCGAGCTGATATACATGGCACCTATCAGCGACCACTTCTACTGCCATGAAAAGACAGAGGTATATGGTACAAACAAAGCCTATCCAGGCCCAAACAACATTAAAGAGGAAGTCTGATGGGATGGAAATGCACAATATTCCTGAAAAAGAACTCAGAATAAAAGTCATAATCATACTGATCTACAGAGAAATATGCAAGAACTGAGGGAGAAAGTGAGGGAAGTGAGGAAAGACAATGCAGAAATGAGACAAGTGATTGATGGGCTTACCAGCAGACTGGACGAGATGCAAGAGATTGTTAATAGAATAGAAATCAGAGAACAGGAATACAGAGAAGCTGAGGCACAGAGAGATAAAAGGATCTCTAGGAATGAAAGAATTTTAAGAGAACTGGGTGACCAAAAAATGGAACAATATTCACATTATAGGAGTACCAGAGGAAGAAGAGAGAGAAAAAGGGATAGAAAGTGTCTTTGAAGAAATAATTGCCGAAAACATCCCCATGCTGGGGAAGGAAGTAGTCTCGCAGTCCACGGAAGCCCACAGATCTCCCAACACAAGAGACCGAAGGAAGACAACACCAAGACACATAATAATTAAAATGGCAAAGATCAAAAGACAGACTATTAAAGGCAGCTAGAGAGAGAAAAAGATCACCTACAAAGAAAAACCCAACAGACTATCATCAGACTTCTCAACAGAAACCTTACAGGCCAGAAGAGAATGGCATGATATATTTAACGTAATGAAACAGAAGGGCCTCGAACCAAGAGTATTGTATCCAGCACGATTATCATTTAAATGTGACAGAGGGATTAAACAATTTTCAGACAAACGAAAGCTAAGAGAGTTTGTCTCCCATAAACCACCTCTAGAGGATATCTTAAATGGACAGCTCTAGAGGGAAGCACTCCTAAGGCTAAAAAGATGTCACCAGAGAAAATAAAATCATAGCAAAGAAAGTAGACCATCCAAATACTAACTAAAGGGAAAGAATAAAACACCTAGTATATAAAGAATGGAGGAGGAAGAATAAGAAGGGAGAGAAATAAACATCAGACTGTGTCTACAATAACTTAAAAAGAAAGTTAAGTTAGATTGTTACATAGTAAAGAAGCAACCCTCGAACCTTGGGTAACCACGAATCTAAAACCAGCAATGGTAATAAGTACATATCTATCGATAATCACCCTAAATGTAAATGGACTGAATGCACCAATCAAAAGACACATAGTAATAGAATAGATAGAAAAGCAAGACCCATCTATATGCTGCTAACAAGAGACTCACCTCAAACCCAAAATTATTCACAGACTGAAAGTGAAGGGATGAAAAAAGATATTTCATGCAAACAACAAGGAGAAAAAAGCAGGAGTTGCAGTACTTGTATCAGACAAAATAGACTTCAAAACGAAGAATGTAGCAAGACATAAAGAAGGACATTACATAATGATAAAGTGGTCAGTCCAAAAGAGGGTATAACCATTATAAATATATTTGCACAAACACAGGAGCGTCGGCATATGTGAAACAAATACTAACAGAATTAAAGGAGGAAATAGAAAGCAATGCGTTCATTTTAGGAGACTTCAACACACCACTCACTCCAAAGGACAGATCAACCAGACAGAAAATAAGTGAAGACACAGAGGCACTGAACAACACACTAGAACAGATGGACCTAACAGACATCTACAGAACCCTACACCGAAAAGCAGCAGTATGCACCTTCTTCTCAAGTGCACATGGAACATTGTCCAGAAGAGAACACATACTAGGCCACAATAAGAACCTAAGTAAATTCAAAAATATTGAAATTCTACCAACCAACTTCTCAGATCACAAAGGTATAAAACTAGAAATAAATTTTAGAAAGAAAACAAATAGGCTCATAAAAACATGGAAACATAACAACATTCTCGTAGATAATCAATGGGTCAACAACCAATTAAAACAGATATCAAAGAATATTTGGAGAGCAATGACAACAATAACACAAAACCACAACTTCTGTGGGACGCAGCAAAGGCAGTTCTAAAAGGAAAGTATATTGCAATCCAGGCCTATATAAAGAGGAAGAACAATCCCAAATGAATAGTCTAAAAACACAATTACTGAAATTGGAAAAAGAAGAACAAATGAGGCTCAAAGTCACCAGAAGGAGGGGCATAATAAACATCAGAGAAGAAAGAAATAAAATTGAGAAGAATAAAACAATAGAAAAAAATCAATGAAACCAAGAGCTGGTCTTTAGAAAAAATAAACAAAATAGATAAACCCTTAGCCATACTCATTAAAAGAAAAAGAGAATCTACACACATAAACATAATCAGAAATAAGAAAGGAAAAATCACGGCGGAACCCACAGAAATACAAAGAATTATAAGAGAATACTATCAGAACCTATATGCTAACAAGCTGGAAAACCTAGAAAAAATGTACAACTTCTTAGAAAAATACAACCTTCCAAAACTGACCAAGCAAGAAACAGAAAAACTAAACAGACCAATCACCAGCAACGAAATTGAATCGGTATCAAAAAATTACCCAAGAACAAAACCCCCAGGACAAATGGATTCACCTCTGAATTCTACCAGACATATAGAGAAGAAATAACACCCATTCTCCTTAAAGTTTTCCAAAAAATAGAAGTGGAGGGAATACTTCCAAACTCTTTCTATGAAACCAGCATCACTCTAATACCAAAACCGGACAAAGACCTCACTAAAAAAGAAAATTACAGACCTATATCCCTGATAAACGTAGATGCAAAAATACTCAACAAAATATTAGCAAACCGAATTCAAAAATACATCAAGAGGATCATACACCATGATCAAGTGGGATTCATCCCAGGGATGCAAGGATGGTACAGCATTCGAAAATCCATCAACATCATCCACCACATCAACAAAAAGAAGAACAAAAACCACATGATCATCTCCATAGATGTTGAAAAAGCATTTGACAAAATTTAGCATCCACTCATGATTAAAACTCTCAATAAAATGGGTATAGAGAGCAAGTACCTCAACATCATAAAGGCCATATATGACAGACCCACAGCTAACATCATATTTAACTGCAAGAAGCTGAAAGCTTTTCACCTAAAATCAGGAACAAGATATGGATGCCCACTCTCTCCACTGTTATTCAACATAGTACTGGAGGTCCTAGCCGCGGCAATCAGACAAAACAAAGACATACAAGGCATCCAGATTGGTAAAGAAGAAATCAAATTGTCACTATTTGGAGATGACATGATATTGTACATAAAAAACCCTAGAAACTCCACTCCAAAACTACTAGAACTCATGTGAATTCAGCAAAGTTGCAGGATACAAAATTAACACAGAGATCTGTTGCTTTCTTACACACTAATGATGAGCGAACAGAAATAGAAATCAGGAAAACAATTCTATTCACAATTGCATCAAAAATAATAAAATACCTAGGAATAAACCTAACGAAGGAAGTGAAAGACCTATACCCTGAAAACTACAAAACACTCCTAAGAGAAATTAAAGAGGACACTAACAAATGGAAATTCATCCCATACTCTTGGGTAGGAAGAATAAATATTGTCAAAATGGCTATACTTCCTAAAGCAATCTACAGATTCAATGCAATCCCTATCAAAATACCAACAGCATTCTTTAATGAACAGGAACAAATTGTTCTAAAATTCATATGGAAACACAAAAGACCCCGAATAGCCAAAGCAATCCTGAGAAGGAGGAATAAAACAGGGGGAATTATGCTCCCTGACTTCAAGCTCTACTACAAAGCCACAGTAATCAAGACAATTTGGTATTGGCACTAAAACAGACCTACAGACCAGTGGAACAGAATAGAAAATCCAAACATTAACCCAAACATACATAGTAAATTAATATATGATAAAGGAGCCTTGGATATACAATGGGGAGATGACAGCCTCTTCAGCAGCTGGTGTTGGAAAAACTGGACAACTGTACGTAAGAGAATGAAACTGGACTACTGTCTAACCTCATACACAAAAGTCAAATCAAAATGGATCAAAGACCTGAATGTAAGTCATGAAACCATAAAACTCTTAGAAAAAAACATAGGCAATAATCTCTTGGACATAAACATGAGCGACTTCTTCATGAATATATCTCCCCGGGCAAGGGAAACAAAAGCACAAATGAACAAGTGGGACTATATCAAGCTGAAAAGCTTATGTACAGCAAAGGACACCATCAGTAGAACAAAAAGACATCCTATAGACTGGGAGAATATATTCATAAATGACATATCCGATAAGTGGTTGACATCCAAAATATATAAAGAACTCACGCACCTTAAGAAACAAAAAGCAAATAATCCAATTAAGAAATAGGCAGAGGACATGAGTAGACACTTCTCCAAAGAAGAAATTCAGATGGCTAACAGGCACATGAAAAGATGCTTCACATCACTAATCATCAGAGAAATGCAGATTAAAACCACAATGAGATATCACCTCACACCAGTGAGGATGGCCAACATCCAAAACACAAACAACAACAAATGTTGGCGAGGATGTGGAGAAAAGGGAACCCTCCTACACTGCTGGTGGGAATACAAATTAGTTCAACCATTGTGGAAGCAATATGGAGGTTCCTCAAAAAACTCAAAATAGAAATACCATTTGACCCAGGAATCCCACTCCTAGGAATTTACCCTAAGAATGCAGCAGCCCACTTTGAAAAAGACAGATGTACCCCTATGTTTATCGCAGCACTATTTACAATAGCCAAGAAATGGAAGCAACCTAAGTGTCTATCAGTAGATGAATGGATAAAGAAGAGGTGGTACATACACACAATGGAATATTATTCAGCCATAAGAAGAAAACAAATCCTACCATTTGCAACAACATGGATGGAGCTAGAGGGTATTATGCTCAGTGAAATAAGCCAAGCCGAAAAAGACAAGTATCAAATGATTTCACTCATATGTGGAGTATAAGAACAAAGAAAAAAACTGAAGGAACAAAACAGCAGCAGACTCACAGAACCCAAGAACGGACTAATGGTTACCAAAGGGAAAGGGACTGGGGAGGATGGGTGGGAAGGGAGGAGCAAGGGGGTTAAAGGGGCTTTAGGATAACACATGTAATATTGGGGGGGGCATGGTGAGGGCTATAGAACTCAGAGAAGACAAGTAGTGATTCTATAGCATCTCACTATGCTGATGGACAGTGACTGTAATGGGGTTGGCGGGAGGAACCTGATGAAGGGAGTAGTTTAATAACCATAATATTGCACATGTAATTGTAGATTAAGAATACCAAAATAAAAAATAAATAAATAAAAATTTCTTCACTTCTCAAATATCAACCATATTTCCCATTAACCAGATTCCAGGATTCCCACATATTTATTAACCACAGGTTACCTAATTTAGTGGTAAGCTTTATTTATTCCTTTTCAGTCATCATTAACCATACCTAGGCTCTATTATCCAGAGACCTTGAAAAGATGATGCACCTGAAAACCCCCCCAAAATTCATTGAAATATTAAACAGTTATTGTTACCCTCATCCCCTGACATCTGTGTATTATTTTGAACTGAATTAAGCCAATGGGGCACATGATTTAAATGATCACAAATATGTCTGTTAATAGAAATATAATTGTCTATAACATGACTTTTTAACTGGTCAAGATATAAGATGTATTAAGAAGCCATCGTTTCCTCTGTCTTGGATAAGGTCTTCAAAAGCTGTTCCACATATTGCCAGTGAAGGGCCTATGTTGAGCAGTTCTGCAAATGGAGTAAGTCAAAAAGTGTTTGAGAACTCCAGACAACTTAGAAGTTTTTTTCTCTTTGCCTCTGTTTTAATTAACCACATTTCCAAACCTTGTGAGCTATTTTCCAATAAGCTAATATACAAAGAGGTATCAAGAGTGCAATATATTTACTGCAGACTGGAAAACCTTTCAATTTCTAAAGCAGATCTGCTCAATATGTTTCACATAGAAGTAAACCAAGTGAACTTTTATTTTCATTTTAATTGCTAACACTGGCCATTTTAAGAGGAGGAACCGTTTTGTGATTAAACTAATCTCTCACACACCAAAATAAATTGCACTGAAGCATGCAACCTTTTCAAATCTATTTTTTTTAATTGTCAACATAACACACCACATTATTTCAGACCTTAAACATAGTTAAATGTCAGAAAATGTCATGTGAGTTTTGCTTCAGTAATGATTTGTTAATTATTCTACCAGGGTACTTAAAAATTCTTTAGATATCATAGTCTTTGCTTCAAGATCCTCAAACTTTGCTAAATATAATAATTAAATAAGCTTCTACTCTTCTGTTAGAATCTTTACTTTCTGGTTCTTTAAGCACAGGAGAACAGCTTCAGCATGACCATGCATTCAAATACACAAGGTATGTTACTTCGTGTATAAGCCTTAGCAAATAGAGAATGACAAATAAGATGAACTGACTAAAGTGAAAAAAAATTACGTCTATATATCTATTTAACTAAAATAATTTGATAATTTAGGATCATGAGAATTTTGTTTCCAGGGGTCTAATTTTTTTTTTTTTTTGGATAACATTTAAATCAGCCTTACCTGTTACCATGGTGAGCAATCATTTCTTTATGTAATTTTAGTGTACCAGAGGGACTGCTTGGCTCTCTTCATCCTCCTCATGCTTGAATTCCTTTAATTAAAAAAAAGGTCTTATATTCTTCAGTGAAAGGTCAGATAGAAAATTCGAATATATCTGGGAAAAAGAAACACTTTGTTTAAAATTCATACTAACATACAAGTGACTGCCATGAGAACCTTTCCTGACAGATTTTGATGAGTGAGTGTTTGAATAATGTGAGAAAGCATTAAACAAGAGGGGGTTCCGAAGTGGAAATTTTGCCTGGAGACAACTATACATATGTTTCATGTACCGAGTTGCTTACGAGGAAACAAGTCTCTTAGAAATATACAGTTTTAGAAGATTAAGTTTTCTCAATTTTCCCTTCACTACTACTGCCCTGATTTGGGTCACTGTCATCTCTTCCTATGGTTGATGAACCTGTTCAGTCAGCATAGAGTCTCCTGGGTAAGGGTGCCGCCCTATGCATCTGACACAGGACTGACACAGGATCCTGGGATGCTTTATGTCTTCCCAGGGGACGCTGTTGTGCTTTCTGGAGCGATATTCACTCCCTTGAAGGTTGGCGCTCATTTGTTGCATCTTCCACTATTCAGAAGAACAAATTTCACATAATCACTGTGCTTAGGATCTGCTCAGAATAGCTTTACAATTCTTTTACTATTTGGCTTCAAATACCAAAGTTACTTCTTCCAAGACACGCTTAACGATTTATTGTTTCCCAGATTCTTCACAGGCTTCTGTGCTCATCTGAAGCCAGCATCCCTCTAGTCACATTGCTTCTCAGCCTCCACCCACTTGTCTCTACTCCACTCTGTGAGACTTGACTCCGCATTTCTCCATAACCGGCTGGTACAAGATAAGGCTCTGTCAGTAAAAGGTGCTGGGAGGCCACTACACGGTCATAATGCAGGAACAACCTCTCTTCTTGGTCCCAGGGGCATTCCTTCTTGCTCCTCCACCACAGCTGCTGAGGGCTTGCCGGAGGTCCAGCAATACTCACTAACCATCCTCTGAGCCAACTCCTGCCTGCAGGCGCCCCAGTGGATATCTCAGCCACGCAGCCCTGGTTCCGGACCACTCCAGCCTGCTCTCAGGTTCTAGCCCCATAGGAGGGGGCGCCCATAACCCAGCTCGAGGTCCCTCATCCTGGCAAATTCTCCACCATTGGCAAGGGGCTTGCTCACCCTCTACAATAAGGTTTGACTCTCGGCCAGGGTTGGGCTGGGGAGTAGAGAGGGAGTGTGTTTTACCAAATTTGTTCTGTCTTTGGGTGCTCCCTCTCAGAAGTACAGCTGCTTTCTGTATTTGCTATTTCCTTATACTTTTGAGTTCTCTTTTTACTCTTTTAGCCACTTTTAGTAGTTAACAGTTCTTTGTGTTTCCCTGCTCAAATTAATCAATGTGGTTTCTGTCTCCTGACTAGTCTCTGATGAATTCATCTTCTTTTTGCCAGGGATCCTCTTCCCCACTCTGTGTTCCCATCATTCAGCAACATACAATGGAAATCTCTCTCCCAGACCTAAGTACCCTTTGCGTCTGAGTGGGCCTCACACAAAGCTAACTTCTCTTCTTTATTCACTTTGTGTATACATTTGTAATGATTATCAAAGTCTACGGAAATTTATTTATACACATCCCCTCCTTCATTAATGTGGAGCTCCTGAATAATAATGACCAGGTCTTCTTTACCTTTGTTTCTCCAAAATTTTGACATAAAGGCATTTAATAACTATTGTTGCATGAAGAAAAATGCGATAAAAGCATACACTAAAGACCAACGCGTCATTTTGTAAGGTAAGTCATTTTGGCACAAAAGGGATGTCAGAGCCAAGGTTAGATGCTTTAGAATCCAATGCAACATCCACAATATTTTAGCGGCACTTTGTAACATAACTGTTTCTTCCTGTGTGTATCATGCATTTAAAGCATAGGGAGACCTTTACTTGACAAAGTCAGTCCTGATTTAAGAAGTGATCCTATTTTTAGCCATATTCTATGTATTCTACTCTTTTAAAAAATATATAAATGAGTAGACTATAAAGACTAAAACTTATTTATTTATTTATTTATTTATTTATTTTTCAGTTACAGGAAATTATTAGGTATTCAATTTACAAGAATAATGTGTATTGTATCTCAATATCCCAAATACATAGCCAGACTTTTCTTTCCTCCTCAGATCCATCCAGCAAATTTAAATCAATCATTAATATTTGAGCATCTCTTGATTGCCAGCTATTAGCTAAGCTATACCAGCCAACTTGAATTCAGTGAAAACCTAAAAGATCTGGTTGTGATCTAAATTGGTTGCAGTTTTATACCAATGGGAATCAGTGGAACTAAATTGAATCATAATTCCTCTCTCCACGACCTCTGTCCCTGTCACCCATGAAAACTTTATATTCTAAATCTATATAGAGACTCTATGGCAAAGTTCAGAGAACAGAAGTGTCCATATCCACTGTCATTGCTGTGGTAGTTTCAGCTTCTGCCCTAAAAAAAAAGAAATAAAGAAAATTAAAAAAAAATAGAAAGAAAACGTAGCACAAAGAAAACGCAATATTTCCACATGACCCTAGGAAGACCCAGAAAGTCTTGTAGAGGCAAAGCAATCTATCCTGCTGTCCTAATTATTAGGGAGCTATAAACACTAGTCAAGCTACTCTGTTGAGTTATAAAAGGTTGATATTATAAGGTGTGAAAAAGCATGGAAAGGATATGATTTACACAATGTTTTTCTGAAGCTTTAGTTCAGAGAGTAAGTAAAAGGTTGAGCTGGCTATTTTCTCTTTTAACCTGAATATATTGATCTCTTTTAGCTCAGAAATCAGAATTTAAAAAAATTTCTGTCCAGAGTAAAAACTTAGCCCAAAATGTCTTCAAGACATTAGAATATTTTTTCCTTAAACATTATATATCTCAGCAGTAAGATCTAACTCACAGCATAATAGGAATGAAGTATGAACAAAGTCTTAAGCAGTGTCTCATAATCTTCATCGTAACCTTAGACCAAAATTCAACTCCTCTAAGCTCTCAGGGTCTGTGATTGGTTTTGAACCCCCTGATAGCAGTGCATTTATTTGTGGAAAACCCTGACTACTCACCTCTCAAAAATTAGACTCTGTAAAAGAAGTTTCTAACCAGAAGATTTAGGAATTATATAGTCCCGCACTTCAGGTCACCCTGATTCTGCAAAGTCCTAAAAGTGTGATTTCTCATTATAACTTCATCTTTGAGGGCAAAAGAACTATAACACTGTGTCTTACTATCCACTGGACATTTTATAGTTGCAGCTTTTCTGAATTGCTAAAAATGCTAGAGAAAAAATAAGTAAAAGGTTTAGTTTCTATTTTTCCTACTGTGTCTGTGGGCCATATTTTATTCTCTGTCATCTCTCAACTAATTAACTCTGTATAGTTTAGTACCCTTTTGAATTAGAAAAATATTTTGGTTGGTTTTGCATATCTTTGAAACACTAAAAATACATATTCCTGAACATAATTCACCATTAAGTTTTATATAAATATAGTACTAAATTAGAGTTAACACTTCATAGGATATAAGTAAAATTTAAAATAATTTTTTAAAAGCAGTCTGAAAGTATCATAATTGATCAATAGCTTTCAAGTGTAAGACATCCCTAAGAAAACTGAATACATTGCCTTATAGAAAAGAGACAACACAAATGTATAATTAGTCTTGGTCTAGTTAACAACTCTCACAGGGGAAAGGGAGTATTAAGGCACTGCTCTAAAACACTCTCTCATTTAAGTATCCATTATATCATCAAGAAAAGAAAAATTTTAGACCAGACCATTGAAAAACTTAAATAAATGTATCTCTGCTTTCTCCCTCCCTCTTTCTCATTCCCCCACCAAGGAAATGACTGTGAGCTTCCTATGGTAGGTAGAATAATAGCCACCCAAACATGTCTACTTTCTAACCTACTGAATGTGTAAAGAATATGTTATCATGTATGACAAAGAGGGTTTACAGTTGTATGTGGAATTAAAATGGCTGATCAGATGACCTTAAAATAGAAAAATTATCCTTGATTATCCAAATGAAGCCAATGTAATCACAAAGGTCATTAAGAGTAGAAAGGGAGGCAGAGGGTGATGTGACTATGAAAGAATGATCAGAGATATACTTTGCTGGTTTTGAAGATAAGCAAAGGGGGCCGAGGTGAGGCAAGGAATGTGGGTGACCACTAGAAGCTGGAAAATGTAAGAATACAGACCTTCCCTAAATCTTTCAGAAAGAAACACAGCTCTGCCAACACTTTGAACTTAACCGATTGAGACCCATATCAGATTTCTAACTTACAGAACTATAAGCTAATACATTTATATTGCTTTAAAGTCACTAGATTTGTAGTGATTTGTTACATTAGCAATAGGAAACTAGTACATGTCTCCAAGTGAAGTCTTACATTCTTTGCTTTTCTCCATGATAGTAACTAATTCAGTGCCTAGAACATTCCACCAACACTGCTGTTAGTAGATTCTTGCTGTGAAGACCACAGTTATAGTTCTTTAAACCAATAAATAAACACCTATTTTGTCATACAGGGAAGGAGTCTGTTAGACTCTGGGGACATCATAGCATCAATCAGACACAAAGCCTGTTATCAGTGGGGATCAACAGGTGCAGGCTACGGTGCAGATAAAAGAGATTTGAACCTTTAGTATCTCACATTTTTTATGTTAAAAGTTAAAAAAACGTTTAGGAAATGCACAATAAGGCTTTTGGTATACCATAGTAAACACTGGCATATATCTAAGAGAGCTTATATAAAATAGCTAAGATTAGACAATTACTGATTTTGCCTTCTGTATTAGTTTGTTAGGGGTGTTGTAACAAAATATGCCCAACCAGGTGGCTTAAAGAACAGAAATTTATTGTGTCAAAGTCGTGGAAGCCAGAAGTTCAAGATAAAGTTGTAAGTAGAGCTGGTTCTTTCTGAGAGCTGTGAAGATAATCTTTCAGGCTTCTCACCTAGCCGCTGGCAGTTTTCTGGGAATCTCTGGCGTTCCTTGGCTTGGCTTGTAGAAAAATCATGCCACTCTGAGTTTATCTTCACATGGTACTCTCCTTATGGGAATATCTCTATCCAAATATCTTCTTTTTATAAAGACTATAGACATATTGGATTAAAACTCAACCTAATGACCTCATCTTAACTTTATATCTGCAAAGATCCTATAGACAATAAGGTCATATTTGGAGGACTCAACAGATGAGTTTTGACAAGGATAAAATTCAATCCATGACACCTTCCCACAATCCATTCCTACTACTTTTAGCAACATTAGTTCTCTATTTTTAGGAATCCATTTAAGATGCCTAAATGTGAATGACCCCTACCTACCTCTGCAGAAATGGGCACGTGATTTACTCCAGGCTACTCAGTGGTGCACAGTGCTTGTTTGGAGACCGGAACACAGTCAAGTAAAGCTAGTGAGTACCATCTCCTTGGGGTTGTTCTCAAACTATGGCATGGGGAAAGAGATGCTCTCATGTAGTTGATGTTAGAATAAAACCTTGGAAAAGCTCTTGATTCATTTCTTTATTCTACCATAGGAGTAGATACTGACTAATGTCAACACAGAAAATTGGAGCACTGAGAAAGTAAAACAGCATCCTGATACATGACAGTACTTCTATGTGTACCTGAAGTGAACTATGTGAACTATGAGTTCCTTTGAACTCTCCATTTAATCATTAAACAAACCCCCCACCTTGAAAACAAATATATTTTAGATTTCTTACATCTAAAACTAAAATAATATCCCGAATTAGCAGTCATCAGGGAATTATAAGGTAAACCAATAATTCCAGTGTCATTAACACAAAAACTTATTTGGATGTAATAGCTATCCAGCAATGAAACTTCAAAGGCATGATTAAATATACAAATATCATTTGAACTGTTTTTATGTCAACATTCTCTTTTAAACATACTTTCAATATTCAATCTAATAATTCATTTTCAAATAAAAATAAAATTACATTTGTAAATAAAACAGAGGGCATTATGGTGGCACTTTAATGTACTTTATTTAATCAGTTATTCCACTTGAATCGAAATTGTGGGAAAACTCATACTACCCTGTTTCCTTACTGTGTATTTTTCTATATCAATATAGACAAACCAATAATTGTTTTTCCTAAAATATGCTTCTCTGTATGTTTCTTAGTTATTTTTTGCCAAAAGAAATACTTCCAGAAGATTTGGATGATGAAATACAATAGCAGCCACTGTTAGTGGAACCTTATCACACTCAGATATGGTGACAGACCCACAGAGATACCTGACAGGTCACACTGTTCCATGTCTTTCCAGTTGTTGTCTTTCCAACTGTTGAATCTCTTATCCAACAGTGGCCCCCAGTTTCATCACTGGAGGCTTGGATGCAGATCCACAGAAGCAATAGGTACTCAGAGGCAACAGCTTCCCATGAATCTTTCTGCAAGTTCCCCTTTGTGAATTCACTGCAGGGTAAGTGATGGGTGTCTGTCTCCAGATTTCCCTGGGTCTTACCCGCCTACCTCTGTACCACAGCTTCAGTCAGATTGTTGTTGATCCGTTTCTCGATCCTCCTCTACTTCCTCACCAGCTTTTCCCACATCTGTGTAAGGTGTAATTTTCAGAGTAACTCACTCATACTCATTCTTACTTATAGTAACTCTGCCTTCCTGAATGAAACCTGAGTGATAAATATATGAAAATAATTATTTATTCAGAAACCATGTTAAATCTTACCTTCTGGCTCTCACTTACTCTGTGTTTGGGCTATTTGTCTGGTTCTTCCTAATGCTTGGAGGCACAGATAACTGGTAGAGCGAGTTTATTTTAGTTTACATAACAGCTGTATTTAAATATTAAGTATCTAAACACCATTTTCAGCACCAGGGGTACTGACAATGCAGTGATTATTCTCTCTTTTTTTTTTCTGGTTATTTAATTCCAAAGGAAAACCAAAGCCGAGAATTTCGAATATAAACTTGATGAGGTCAGGAATAGTTTGTTATTTTTTTACCCCAGTACCCACAACAGTATCTGGCTTATAGTAGAAACTCCATAAATGTTTGTAGAATGAGTAAGCAAGATGAAGAAGATTTTGCTAATTTTAAAATTATTTATTGAAGAAACTGTACACAATTTTTAAATGCCACCCACTCCCACTCAGCAATAGCTATCTTTTTCTTAGTAAACCTCCATCTCATCATTTCAAACAAGGGATTCAAATGTGAACTACCATAGCCTACATATCTACCATAATTTTCTTATCAAGGCTTGATTTTGTGACTCAAATTGAACTCCACTCAAGTGGCAAAAATTGATATTTCACCATGTGCAATTGAAAAAAGCAGCCAAATCGGTTTATTTTCCCCACTTCTTTTTTCACTAAGGAAAAGGGGGCGTTTGGGTAACAGACACTGCATGTTTAAGATTTTGGAGCTCAGAGAACCAATATTAACTCCCATATGGAGGAATCTGTTGGTAGTGAAGCGAATAATGTCACTATACAGAAAAACAGAGAATAGAGATAAAGCTTTTCTTTGAGGTATCCCAAACACTGTTTCCAATCCTCCCATTTGCATCCCCACATTTCCTACAGTTGAGATGATACACCATTCAGATAACTCTGCAACATGGCAATACTTTTCATTTATTTTACGCCCATTCCAGTTGGGTTTTTTTCCCTTTCCCCAGGGAAGGAGGAGGATGGGCCTAACAGTTGTTGATTTGATGGGCACTCCTTACTGAGACGTGGTATATAATGGCATTAAAAAATAAAGAACTGTTTTATTAGGCCATATATAATTTCATTTCTAGGAGAAAATACAAGGGAAACCATTGATGGTTAATAATTAACATTTAAGTGGAGTTAAACTTTTAAACATTTTATCACAGAAAACAATAACATTAAGACTCCTAAAATGCAAATTTTTAATAAGCAATGCTACAATATTTATATAGTCAGTAATTGAGTCACTTGCATTTATTGGATAAGAAATTTCTTTTCTTCAAGAAATCAAAGATACATTACCCCTTTCAAGGCACAGAAGAAAAAACTAGTGTCATTCTTTGAGGATCTATTCTCTCTCTAAAGTCCCTATTGAATACAAATTATAAAACTGGGCACTGAAATGCTACATTTTTTCAATAAAAATATGTTTATCACTTTCTCCATGGAATTTATTTGCACTTAACAGATGTGATAATATCAGAAAATATATATTTCCACATTGTTGAAAAATTTCTTGACCTTTGATAGGACTCTTCACTCAGTGAAAGGATTCTTAATGTTATGTTTTTAAATGCAAAATTTCCCGAGTTGAAATCATTCATTTTCAAATCACTTTTGTGTGACCACTTCTGTGTTAGGTAAATATTATTTCTTTTTCACTAGTATTTGTACAATCAGAGAAGAAAACCCATTACATTGTGTGATTTCATTATAACCATTAAAATGTGTTTACATGTGCATTTTCATATGCACAAAACATGAATAAATGACTCTTTTTAAACTTGAAATTTGATCAGATAGTATCCCTAAATAGTCACAAATTAAGTACTTAATCAAGGGAAATGTTGCTCATTGACTTACTTCAAGATCAAGAAACAGAGAAAAGAAACTGAAGGGGGAAATCTCATGTCTTTCATCTGTTGGTGAGACATAATGATTAAGCTGTTAAGGCAACCCCGTGGGCTCATCTCTAATATTTGGGAGGAAGTAATGGCATTTCAGAGACTCACGCTGCCAACATTTCAGGCTTGATGATACTCATTTGCATTTAAGATAATCCGATAGAAATTCCAACTTAATACACAACCTTTGATATTCTGCCATTTTGGCCCAATGGGTTTATCCTTACTTTTCACATTTGAATGAATCTATGCCTACATGTCTCTTGATAACTTGTTGTCACTGAAACCTGTCTGCTTAAATGTGATAAGCAGGAGAGAATTGAAATGCTAGCCTTCAATAGAGCTTAAAGAAGTAAAGCTTTCAGTGATTCCCATATTCTCTTAATAAGGAGAGATATCGAGCTCTCTGAACTACCATGAAATACAGCGAGTGGTTTTCTGATCCCTCATACTTGCCTACAAGTAATAAAGCATACATCATCTTGTTCAAATTCACCTGTTCAAAGTCTTAAAGTTCCAGGTGAATGAAACTACAAAGTTGGGAAAAACAGATGCTTTGCTCACAAAGTCATCAGGATCTGAGAGACTGATTTTTATCTGCACTCTTATCCGAAGGAATCTCCTTGAGGGAGAAAGAAGGGGAACACAGAGCCTCCTAGCAGAGCTATCAAGCAGAATCTGAAGTTTATTTATGGTTATAATTTGCACAGATCACTCGGTGCTCTAACACCACGCTCCTGATCACAGCATAAATCACACTTTAATTTTAACCTTTGCAGTTCATCAATAGATTCAATATCAAAAATAATTCAGGACTGACACTATTGGTTTACAGATAAGTTTAACAAGAATGGGGAGGCTTAGTGATGTATTAGTTGACTTGTCAACTGAGGCATAAAGATTCATGACTCTTAACCTCTGTTTCCATCACAAACTCAGAGCTATAAATAATGCAAGCAGCTAATCAGACATCGAAAAGATATATAGCATTATTGAAAATCAGTTATTTGTTCAAGCTTTAAAAAATATATCCTATGTAAAGCAATCCAGGAATGTAATTCATAAAGGATCTAAGCTTATTCACAACACATATTCAGTATTTATTTTTAAAGTTTTATTAATTCCATAGAATAGCATTATTTCTTGAACAGTAACAGATTTTCAGACAGAATAATTTATCTTAAAGTTACATTATGATTTACACATAACATTAATTGCTAAGATTTAAAGGAAATTTCAAGGTAATACTTTGTAACTTCTATTCTTTTTTAATACTTGGAAGTTAGCAAAAGGATTTCCAACAGATGGGAAAATAAAATAGAAGTTAATAAAATTTAAGAGACTAATTGAAAACTACATGGACAAGAGTGTTGAGAATTTTTCCTCTGAACCTGTTTACTAGTTTCCTACAGACACGAAACAAAGTATCATAAACTGGGTAGCTTAAAGAACAGAAATTAACTGTCTCACAATTCTGGAGGCTACAAATCCTAGATTAAGATGTCAACATGTTTAGTTCCATCTGAAGGCTGTGAGGAAAATCTGTTCCGAGCCTCTGGTTTTTGGTAACTTTAGGCATTCCTTGGCTTATGGAAGGCATCCTTCTTGTGTTTTTACACATCATATTTCCTCTGTAGATGTTTGTCTCTGTGTCCAAATTTCCCCTTTTCAAAAGGATACCAATCGTATTGGATTAGGGTCCAACCTAATGACCTCATCATAACTTGACCTCTATAAAGAACCCATTTCCAAATAAGGTCATATTCTGAGGTGCTAGGTTGGAAGACTCCAACATGTTTTTGTGGGGGACACAATTCAACACATAACAGACCCCAGCAGCCCACCTCATTCTTGAAATATTATGTTCAATATTTTAAGAAAAATACATTATGAAAATGAAATTGTGTACACAGTATTTTATATTATTTGTAAATAAATGACATTTTCCCAAATCTAGAAATATTACATAACACATTTGTTAATTTACTATGTGATACATTTATAATAATCATTTTTGATGTTAATATAATCAATAATTCTGAAAGAACATGCAAAGTTAATCTCAAATTATAGCACATACAAGAATAATTCAAATACATTTTTAAATTGCCACTGCGTTGTTTTGAGCAACATAATTTTTTAATCAATTAATTTTATACTACTTTCATTGACTTCTTGACAAATAATATGCAGATTTGTAATTGGAGTACTTCTTTCTTCGAGTCATATTACCATGCATGGTGGCATTTTGGCATGTTGTTTGAGATAGGCAGTCTTCATCACAAGGAGATGCATTAGATACACTAAGACATGATCTGAAATGTTGAAATGCAAAATGCATGAAATTATGCACAGACAGGCTTACTGTTTATAGAACTCGTCCTGTTTTTGTTTTGTTTTGTTTCTAAAACACAATTGAGAAGTTTTATTTTTTATAATAAATGTGTGTGTGGTATTTATTGCTGTATACGTTATATTAAGAGTTTATTCCTATGTTCCTGACCGGAGAGAATTTCCATTCTAACTAACATCAATGAAAACTTAGTCCTTCACTTACAATTTTACACATCAGATGATTGGAAGAATTTTCCATATGTCCTGGTTTCTGGTTCTTTCCTTGTTGGACCTTGTATTCTTTCACTCCCAGTATTCTGATGTCTGGTTCTT
>JAQQAC010008350.1:4303699-4319802 GCA_029783875.1 Phataginus tricuspis | reverse complement strand
TTGGACCTTGTATTCTTTCACTCCCAGTATTCTGATGTCTGGTTCTTTCCTTGTTGGACCTTGTATTCTTTCACTCCCAGTGTTCTGATGCTGGGCTCTGTAGGTCCTGCTCACACGAATATGGTTACTTCATTTCATGGCATGACATCAGATCTATCTAAACAGGTACAGATTTTCTGTAGTTTCATTCCTACAGCATGAAAATATGCAATAACTAAAATAAACACAAAAGGGACTCCAAACCATCTAAATATAGCTAAAGAAACCTTAACTAAATGAGCTTCCGTGCAAATTCTGTTAGATCCCACAAAAGAATGTAGTTTCTCCAACATCACCCAACAAGAGGAAAAAAGTGGTAGAAGTGAACAGAAACAGAAAACCTCATGCGTGGTAATTAAAATACCCAGTTTTGCAATTAAAATTTTTCTGTAATTACATTGCTAGAACTATTTCAAGGACATTAGAAGAATGGTACAATTGAAGAAACTTGAAGCTTAAGTTTCATTTGTGTCACAGGAAATTTGCCACTGAAATCTGCAATCGCTTCATTCTATATGTTGATAGCATTTATCTTTTGGTGGAAAACACTCTTTTGGAACAATGAATTAAAAAAATAAATTTAATCAATTACACACTAAATATATATATATATTTTTTTTTTTACAATTTATTTTATTTTAGTATCATTAACCTACAATTAAATTAAAGTAAAATTAGGAATAGTGACATTACTAGTCATGTGAAAACCAAAATACATAAATCTATTGAAAAAGAATAATCACAAACTTTAAAATTAATAGTAATTTAAAGGAGAATGTGCTGGCAGCTGATGATTTAACACATAAAACTGCAGGAAATACATTGACATCAACCCTGTTGAACATAACTTTCCACTTAGATCAAAGGATGTTCTACTAACTACATTTTGCTAATTTTCTATTGCATTTCTTTTGTGCTTTTACAAAACTAAAGCCATAGCTGTGAAATGTTGCCTCTATTAGCATAAAAAGGAATTTACAAACCGTTCAGTGAGGCCAGTGTCATCTGCTTCCAGAAGAAAAATCAATTTATTCTAATAATGATTTCATCACTTGAGATAATTCATGTAATCAAAATAAATCTTTTGGAGGTTGATTTGATCAAAAATGAAACATTTGATATTATTATAAATGTTACTGAATATTAATTTAAAGATTCAACACTAAAGAAAACAAAGTTTAATGGAGTCATGATCAGGATAATGTTTTTATTATATTATGAAACTATGTATCACAAAAAACATATTAAATTGGTTGTAATACAGTCATAATTTATAATTGCTTCTAATAAAGACATGATTACCAATCAACAAATAGTCAAATAATTTTCAAAATTTACTAGTATTCTTAAGGGAGACAAAATATTTTGAGTAGATAAAAATTATGAAAAATTAGAGATTGAATTTAAAAAACATATGAGAGGTCAGTATTCTGTTGGACTGTTTGCTACTGATTTTCAAAATTTTACAAAGATTTGAGGTTTTGACAAATCTCAAATAAATGTAAGTCTGTTACAGCACTGAATATTTTCATAAATTTCTTAAATTTCATTGCAGTTTGTTAAAAGTATGAAAAATTTTAAATTATTAAATTTATGGGGCTTAAAAATTCTTAATCTTTTGTAGATTTTGGTGAAATGCAATTATTGGAAAAATAGTTTGCAAATGGGAAGACCTTGAGATTTATCCTACAGATCAGAGTTAAACTAAAGGTTATAGAACAGATAGTAGACAAGGTTTGATTTTGAAAATCTATAATTGAACTCTGGAGTTTCTCAATATATATTGAAAGAGTATAGAATAAAAGCCTCTCTTTTAATCTTGAAAGAATAAAAAAACCACCTTTTAATGAATGGTTTTCAACCAAAGGTGATTTTGTACCAGAAAGAACATTGGTCTCTGGAGTTGTTTTTGACTGGGACTTGAGAATGCTACTGCCCTCTAGTGTGTGAAGGCTGACTGCACATCCTACGACCCTCTCAAAATTGTGTATTATAAAATATCAGTTGTACCGAGGTTGAGAAACCCTGTTTTCATTGGGTAAATGTATCATATAAATACCATATAGATACCATTTATCATATACTATATCTATACAAGAATTGAGTAAAATTAAGGCCTGTGACTTTGAACCATCTAGTGAACATTCAAAAGAATTGTACACAAAGACACCTTATTTGACAAATGTTATTCTATAAAAATATTGTCAAATACAAGTTTTCCAAATAGATAATTATAGTAGCCCTGAAAATACTTACACCTAAATATTTACACATTAAATATTAAATATATTACAGATTACATATAAAAATTAGAATGATAATTGTTGCCATTTTCACTGTATTTTCGTGGGTGTTAGTATATATGTCAGATTATTTCATTATGAAAAACACCAAACCTTGGAATCACAGAATCATAGAGTATGGACATGTGTAGTGCTCAATTTCACTTTTATCCAGAGATTTTATTGAAGGGAAATGGCCTACAAAATGTGATATAGTTTCCCAAGTACCTTAGAGTTATGTCAATCCTGATTTCCTATATTTTATGGCCATTCATGAATGTGCCTAAATTACTCTTCCAAAGTTAAGTTTCTGAAACCTAAGGTACAAACCAGAATTTCTAAACATTAGTTTATCCCAATTTACTGATTCAGCTTTTTCATCTGCTGCTTTGGAAGTAAATTTAAATACTTTAATTAAAAGCTGATTTCATTTCATTACTGGCCATCCCACTTTCACCATTATATAAGAATTTATATAATACTGATATGTTTGTTTTATTGATATGTTTACTTTATTGAAGAGTTTATCCACCATAGACTTATTTTTAAAATCATCTTTAGGTTATACCATTATCATTCTTCAAAATAATTCATTCAAATTACATTTTGCATCACTTACATTTATCTTTGCCCATGAGACCTGCACTGTCCATTGCAGTAGCCACCAATCACATGTGGCTTTTAAGCACTTGAAATGTGATTAGTACAAATTGAGTTGCCCTGTAATTATAATACTCAATCCAGATTTCTAAGATAATAAAATATGATATCTCATTAGTAGATTTTTGCATTAATTACCTTCTGAAATAATATTTTACACATAGCAATATGTAATTAGAATAAATTGAACTGTTTTCTTTTACTTTCTTAAAATTACCAGTAGCAAATTTTTAATTATGTGACTTTTAATATTTTTCTATTGAATAGTGATACACTAAGCTATGAAGTCCTGCAAAGTAAGGATTAATGCCTCAGTCATCTTGTATTTCCCACACCTAGCAGAGTAAATATCTAACCTATTCGTATGTTGAATGAATTAAATAGAAAATAATGTTGTATAACGAAAGAATGATATAAAGTATGCATTCGATGAAAAACATATCAATTTCCATGGGTTTGTTGAAACAGGTAAATAGTAAAAATAAGTTAGAATGTAGATTCTTAAAAAATAGTTTTGAAATTTATAAGAATAAAAGTTGTTAAACAAGGATATGTAACTTGCAAAGAAGAAAAAAGGAAAGAAATACAATACGTACTTTAGGATACTTAAGTTAAAAAATATTTAAGCGACACCAAGACAAAAAGCAAATACTGAAAACTTTTTAAATTGAATGTTATCCACTGTCCTCGAGACATCCTACCATATTTACGATATAAAGATGGGCACCTTTCTATTTTTCCTATCACCTAATCGATAATACAAATCATCTCTATTTTAAGTTATGGCCTCCATGAGCACCCTAAAATTTCTTAGCCAGCGGAGTGTCTCTGAAGCCTACATCCACTCACTTGCAGCTGGCTTCCCGTCAAGAATATAGAGGAAAACAAAGACTCCCCACCGTCTTTCTCCCCCTCTCCAAGGCTTACACCTCAGGCGTTTCATTTGTGGGGATGGATCCCAGCTGCCTCAAGGTAAGGACTATCTGCAGGCAATACAATAAATTGAACCATATTGGATAAAGTCAGCATGCCATTAGCTTGCTTATTGCCTACAGAAATTGCAAGTTTTACTGAAAAAGAGATTTGCATTTTAATTTGGAGTCTCTTGATCCCAAAGCACACATGCAGTTCCCGTCAAGAATCCTGGCCCTGCAAAGAGGTATTACTAAAAACAGCAGATCACAAGAGACAAGAATGTTTAAAATCTTGGTTCTACTGATATTCCTTGAGGAAGACTTGATAGAGCTAACTTAATCCATGAACAGGGGCTTTTAGTTTGTATCCCTGTGAAGGGGTTTGAGAGAGGAGAACAAAGTAAAATTTCAGTTTGTAATAATGTGCTATGTTATATCCAGTATGTAATCTAAATTAATCTTTATGATAATCCTGTAATTAATATATTATTATCTCTTAGAAATAATCTGGCTGATCTTCATGTCTGATCATTCTGTTATTAAATCTGAAACTCATCCTCCTTTCTGCATCCCCATTTCTTTCAATAAGGATTGTTCTTGGGATAAAATAGGTATTGTGTCAACCCCGAAGAAACATATGTAACAGCATAAACATGTTTTTTCAACAGTCCTGTGCTTACTTCATTCCATCTTTTATCCATTGCAAATTGTACCGGCTTCCTGGGGACTCTCTCTTCTAGGAGATGCCAACTGACCTCTACATTTCTACTAAATGACTTTTCCACTGAAGAACTGGAAGCAATATTCCCACACCCCAAAACTCCTTGTAATATTATCATGCTTCATAGATAGGGTTTATTTGGCACAGATGTACCTACCTGGACTGCTTCTGTTATTTAGTAATTTTGACCAAGACCAACTTTGACTGACTTTATCTCAGTAGTTTTTTTTTCATTTTTAGCAATTTATTAATCAATCCCCAAACAGATCAGATTAACCAAATAGAACAAATTTTGCTTAAAATAACAATTAAAATGTGATAAATATATAAAGACTGCACCTTAAGATAAATAAAATGCATAATGAATTAAAAAACTGGGTTACTTAAAAATCGGGAAAACTGAGCCCCCCACTTGCTCAGTGCTGGCAGTGGTACTGTCCATGGCCATCAAGCCATGCAGCTTGGAGGCGTTTACCAGACGTCACACTGCCCTTCTAGAGAACCCGTGGCTTTAATTGCGACAGATGCACATATTTTTTAACTATAAATAAATGATCTTTCTCTTTTGGTTTCTCTTAATCTTTTGTTTCATTGCTATGATGTTGGAGCAAGTTACCCAATATCCATGAGTATTAGCTTTATTACTTCTAAAGTGGGAATAATAATAATAATTAGAATCACTTGATAATATAAGAATGAACATGTAGGTCCACAGTACTCCGTCAGTAATTGTTCCATTTCCCCATATCAGTTGTCATTAGGTTCTCCACCTGACGATTCACAATTGCTAATTCATATTCATTCTTCATTTACACATAGCAGCACGTGCACCTGTTCATTAGATTATTTCCTCAGCCCAAAAGGAATATTTCAGCACGCACATATGCTAACAAAAGGACATTTCTTAAAATGTGAAGACCAAACTTTCATATAATAACTCACATAAAATTCTGGTTAATATTTACCATACCCAACATAAAGCACGATACCCCCATCTTCAGTTATATTCAGTTAAAACATCTTCTTTACATACAGAGTTTAGGTTTCTAATTGGATAAAGTATTCAAAATATTTGACAAAATAGATTAGTGATACCAGACAGGACAGCCATAGTATTTGAAAGAGTGATTCTGATGTCAGAAAGAAGACCTGAATCCAAATGCTGTGTGAACCCTTTAGTAGCTATATGATACTGACGAATTGCTTTACACCTTTAAGCCTTAGTTTTCTCAACAGTACAATGGGGTTAATTATATTAAAATCAAAACTATAATTTATGTATTGCTTATCATGTGTTAAATGCTTATTAATCCTCACAACAGTCTTCGTAGTACATTTTACCATTTTCATTTTATTGATGAGTACCTAACAGATAGAGCGGTAAAATATAAGGTCACAAAGCTCATTACTGGTAGAGCAGAAAATAGAGCACGTGCATCTGACTCTAAAGCCCTTCCGACTGACCACTCTGTTGATGTCTGTTGGCTTGGGCTGACTCGAGTGTAAAATGAAATCACGTATATAAAGAGCTTAGCAACATGCTGTGCGGTACATGATAAAAAAGCAGGTAGTATAACACTACCAATCACAATTATATTATCATCATCAGCATAGGATTGTGTAAAGAGAGAAGGAATCAGCATGACAAGAGCATTGCTACAGGTTTGGAGGATGGGAACCTAGCAGCAAGGAAAAGATGAATAGAAAGGCATTTTACTAGGTTTTGTATAAATCAGCTCTGAGTCTTTCTGCTGAACTATACTGGGTTGCAAACTATGGACTATGACCAACTTTCATCCTATCTAACACCCATATGTTGTATTATTTTTAAGCCCAATCACCCCTCCCTACACTCAGCTCTGAAAAATGTACCTTATACTTCCCCCCGCTATATATATCCACTTAAATTAGTCACAAAATATTTAATTGTATTTGCAAAGTCTGAAAGCAATTTTAAAAACTGTAATACTCCCTTGGTTTTTTAGTGTCAATAACATTATCTTTGAGGTGGAATTCTTTCTACCAGACTAACAGTGAAATATGCTATTTACCTGAAATAGAATTCTCAAAATGACATTTAAGTTATCCTGCAGATACAAGAAATCCCATACTTCATTAACTCACCAAAGAGAACATATAATCAGCTTCTGAATAAACAACTCCAATAATATTAAACAATTCCCTGGTTCATAATTCAGTGGAAGTACAATGGAACTATAACTCACATTTTAAAATCCCAGATTACCTCCTACTTCTGCATAAAAGTGTTGTGTAAACCAGCATCATTGTTTGTAAAGAGCAAAGCCAGAGGTCCTTCACTGTGAGTTCAAGTAGGGAGCTCATCATCCCCACAACGTATTTCAAAATCAGTACTTTTAATTTTTTCTTCTCTCAAGAAGTTTAACAATTTGGAATGTATTAAAGTCTTCTTAGCTTCCATATGATGTTCTTTATTAATTTACTCTATAGACAGTGGTTGGGCACTGTTATCCAGCCAATATCTGGGGACTAGAGCACTTCTGGTACATAGACAGTCTCAAAAATATGGGAAGAAATTTTCCATTACTTTAAATGTTATACAAAGAATATCTACATTGTTTGACTTTACCTAAACTATCATCAAACCCTGGAAAGTTACTACTAAGGGGGGATTTCCTACAGTGACATGTGTTTGTGTAATTTTGCACACTCTTCTACTTTGCAGGAAGCAGAATCATTACATTTATTTCTAGGAATGCATGTTAGCAATGTGGATACATCAGAAAATAACTAGCAGGAACCTTGGCCCTTTGGTCAAGCGTTGCAGATATTTTAATATTATAACACACAGCAATAGCTCCAGCATGTTAGTAACAACTGATTCATTTTTGAAGAACAATGGTGGTTATTCCCACAACAGCTTGAAGTCCCTTACTGCAAACATATTACTCCACTATTAATATAACTCAATATATACAAGACAATATGATTAGTTAAATTTAGCTATTACCATCTCTTTTGGACAATTTCCTTTGACCAGACCACTTCGTAGGCTAAGGGCCAGTGTGTATGCACAGCTGATCCTTGAACAACATGGGTTTGAACTGCACAAGACCACTTATATGTGTTTTTTTTTTCAATAAATATATTGGAAAAGTTTTTGGAGATTTGTGACAATTTGAAAAAACATGTTCTTTTATCTAGCTTACTGTTGTAAAAATACAATAGATAATACATATAACATACAACATATGTGTCAATCAACTGTTTATGTTATTGGTAAAAGCCTCTAGTCAAAGGTAGGCTATCAAACTTTTTGGGGAGTCAGAAGTTATATGTGGATTTTCATCTCCGTAAGGGTTGGTGCCCCTAACCCCATGTTGTTTAAGGGTCAACACAACATATATATGTGTGTTGACCTATGTGTATATATTAATTGACTACTTTAGTTAAAATTAGCTGTGGTGTGATTATAATAGAGTCATATTTTAAAAAGTAGTTACCATGTGTGTAAATACAAAATATCCCTTTTGAAGATTTTGCAGTCATTTCCCCTCAAGATGAATGTGAAATCAGAGCACATGAATAAAACAAAATAGACCCCTTTCTAGACTATTGTCAACTTCTGAAACCTTAAGTCTAAATTTTTTTAAATAGCCAGTACTATTTTCAATATGACAGAATATGTCCATTCCAATTCATTATGTTATCTGTTCATATATAGTAATACTAGTAAATCAGAATTTTTAAATGTCTTTGGTATAAAAATTAATGGCCTTAAGGATTATATCTCATTTATGAACAATGCTGTTAAAATATAAAAGTATCTCTCCAGATGTTATGGAAATACATAAATAATCTTGATGGTATAAAAATGTTCACAATTCCAATTCAGATTTTACTTTCTTCCATTATGAATCTTACAAATACTCCTTCCTTCTGCTTACTCTTTGCCTTCTCAGTAAGTTAACAGAATATAATTGAAAAGCTGTAGCACTGTCTCAAAAGTTCACCTAATCTATAGGTTTTCATGAAAAAGTAAATTGAAGATATTTTAAGTTGCTTCATTTAGAGAAAAGAAACATATGCTTTGTTACACAGTATTTTTACAGATCATATTAAATATGATTATTCATTGACAAATTTATATCTATTTTAAACAGCACAAATTCACTGAGATAATTAGAGGAGGAAATTAAGATACTTCCTGCTATTCAATCTAAAGTTTAGTAAAGGAATGTGTCTTTTTTTTTTCAGCGAAAATAATGTAGGTAAAATGTATGTTTAGCTAAAATTGTGTTATATTTTGCAAGGTATGATGTTTTTCCTTGAACAAGAACCATAAATTATCTTTTATAAATATAGTATCCAATAAAATGGACTGTCATTTTTTTCCCCATCATTAATTTGAAGGGAAAAAAGTGAAAATGATTAATGGTCTCCAAAACACCTTCTTTCTCAGTAAAGGTATATAAATCATTTTAAGCTATTACTCCTAAATTATTGAATCTTTCATTAGAATTTTTCCGAGTTTAAAAGAATCATCATCTCCTATTGAGTGATGCGGGGTTACCTATTTTAAACGTGTTCCCTACATCTTCTAGATCTTGTTAATTAAATATTTCTCATCTTTAGTTGGCAGTTAAACAGAAATGTAAAAAATACAGTAGAAAACACCTTTCCTTAATTTTCTCATGGACAGTCTTTGTATAAAAATCAGAGACCTCTGCTGTTGGCACCTTGCTTGTGGAAAATCTATTGTTCACTATGTATATAGTACGATAGTTCTCAAATGTGGGGGTGGGGAAGAGAAGGTAGAGAATTTCTCTCCAGAACATCAGTGCTTATGCCCTTCCCCACACAATGTGTCTACCTCATAATACCATCCCCAAAATGGAGAAGCTGCGGGTCATATATATTCTGATCAAGCTTCCCAGATGTCTTAAAAATGTTACCCACCAAACGTCTCTTGAGAAGCAGTAGCCTTGATCATGAATTGTATGAGAAACAGTTACATAGGAAAACTGTTAACAAACTCTGACAGATATCGGTAGTGTCTTGGTCAAAATCTATGATCTTACTTTGAAGAGAGTAGTGTGCCCAGCTACATCCTAGGCTCTATATCTTGGAGGGCCGTGTGACCGAGTCTTACAAATGCAATGCAAAGGAGTTGTGGGTATAGGCTTTGGGGAAAATGTTTGTATTCCTGATAAAAAGGGACAGATGCAGCCAGCACATATTTATGCTTTTGTTCCTTTATTTCTGTCTGCTTTATGAAATACAGACAGGACATCCGGACATGAAATAGCCATCTTGTGATACACCCATGTATGGTCAAAGAGAAAGAAGGGGCTATCAAGCCAGCGCTGAAGTTTCCACTTCTGGATTGCTTTCTAAATAAGGAAAATAAAACTCTTATTTATTTAAAACCTTACTGGGTTTCTGTTACATCCTCCTAAATACAGTACTGAGTTATACACCAACAAAATATTTTTGTATCCTTGAAGGATCACTCCATAATTACACTTTATCAAAATATGATCGAAAGAGCCTGTTCCTATTACATTCCCTACTGTTCTGTTTTTTAATACCCATTTCTCATGTCAGCTGTGCTTTTATACCTCTTAAGTCTTCCTTTGACAATTCTCTACAACTGAGAACTTGTACAATATTGTTAGGGGCAGAACTGAAGTGCACAGTAGTATCTGAGTCATGTCTACACCTGTAGTTAATATGGCAGAGTCCAATTAGCTCAGAAAATTCTTTGGCTCCTGAAGATTTATCTTTGATTGGGAAGAAATATGTTTGATTATCCATGATTTTTAATAGACATCAACATGCTGGAAACACATGTATTTGGACAACTTTTTGGTAGAAAAAGGAATAAGCTGAATAATGGCTCCCCAAAGATGCCACACCCTTATCCCTGGTACCTGTGAAGCTTACTTGTTAAAGGGATTCCATAGGTGTGTTTAAGGATACTGAGATGGATAGGCTGGGCTGTCCAGGGGCACAGTGTAACCACAAAGCCTCAAGAAGTGGAAGGAAGGAGAAAGGAAATTAGAGTGATGTGGCCATGAGTCCACAAATAGCAGCAGCTTCTAGAAGCTGGAAGAAGCAAGGATTGGATTCTCCCCTAGAGCTTTCAGAAGGAGTAGCCCTTTCCAATACCTTGATTTTTGCCCAGTGAATCTGACTTATTCTGGACTTCTGACCTCCAAAACTGAAAGATAATGCTTTCTGTTGTTTAAGCCACTAATATGTTACAGTAGCAATAGGAAACTAATTTGGAGCCTGGATGGGGCTTTGGGGACATCCTACAGGAAAAACATTCTACCTTTGTATTATATACTGTATTCTAACTCAAAACAGTGCATGTTTTTCCTGGATATAATTTTACTGACATGTGCTAGTGGGTAATAACAAAAACTATTTCCAAGCTATATAATGTTCATTTCCTTATCCATACATATATTTATTAGTTCAAACAGTATTTATTTCATAAAGATAATTGTCTCCAAAGTGCACAGCACTGAAATAATTATTGCTTGAAAGACATACTGGGAAAATCCCTATGAGTCTTAATATCATCTATCCTTAGTTTGTATCTATACACACACTCACACACACACATTCACCAAATTGTCTAAATTTTTTAAAGTATTAGGCTTAAAATATAAACACACTTCACTACTATATATTTTGCTTGAACATTGCAATTGATTGATTAATATGAGATGTATTTAAAATCATCTGAGCCCATTGTATGGTGCCTAACAAGAACTACCTTTATGTGCACCAAGTTCTCAAGGCACATTGTTATGATTGCATACTCTCTCTGTCCTGAAAAACTGAAGCCACGTAGGCAGGCAGCTGACAGAAAAATTGTCTTTCTTCTGACAGGAGGGTAAGGAAAAGTATAAACCCTCAGGCTGGGAAAATGAGCCCCATTCCCCTTTTCTCTGTTACCATGATCAGCTACTGTGAAGTGACGCTGTGGAGGGTGCATTTCCTGGCTACTTCCCTCACTGCCTGCCTCTGAACCTCTTAACTAAGCAACTGAACTGTTCACACAAATTCATGTAAGGAATAAAGCTGACCAATACATATTCATAGGTGATAAAAATTTGGAAGAAATAAGAAAGAATATTCAGGAAAGGAATAACTAGAGCTATGCAAGGAATATTGACTAAGAAAGGAGATAAAGGCAGATTAGCAAGTATTGATCAGAAAGGTAATTGGTTATTTGGTGTTAGTAAAAAACTCATCCATAATAATAGAAAGAGAAACAAAACTATGAGTCTCAAAAAATTAACTACTAGGACTTTGCTTGTCTACTATGTTTTCAAATTATGACGTTTATTGTTTTAATTTTAGTATCACCTCAGTATTTTTATGGGAGCGTGGGTAATCAAGACAGTATAAATTAATGGTAAAGAATGAAGACTCTGAGGTAGATTGCCTGGACCTGTATTCTAATTCTACCCCTAAGTAGCTGTGCATCCTTTGGGAATAACTTCACCTCTCTGTGCCTCAGTTTCTTTATATATAGAAGATGGAGATCCTAATAGTGCCTATCTCAAGGATTGTTATGAAGGTGATCTAAGTTAATATTTATAAATACTTTAAAAGTTACTGACACAATGAGTGCTATATTTATGTTTCTTAAGTGGATTTGTAAAAATGTTTTTAACCATGTAGGTAAAATTGCAATATTTCCAGAACCTCTCACCTGGCTTTAGTGCATCTCCATACAATAGGTGTTTCCAAGGGGTGGAGAGAAGTAGTCCATCTCTGTATCACTAGGTAATAAAAGGGTGAGCAAGGACTATCTGGACTGGAGAGGTTGGGTGGGATCTCTTCTTCTGCAGCCTGGTCATGAGAGACACGGGGGAGCAGAAGTGGACTGCTTATAAGAAGTAAACAGGTTTCTCCCACTTTATTTCTCCTTTGACTGATTTCGGTTTCAAAGATACTTTGCCCCAGGATTTTCCCCCCGGAGTTACAAACCATCTTCTTGATTAGTAAAATAACCTGACTTTTTTTCTCATTAATATTATATTTCTACTGCTTTATTAAGACCTGCTCCAAATTATATTTCTGTTCAAAAGGGGAAAATAAGAACCAATAAGTTTATATTATTTCTAATCAAAATTCTGAATATTAGTCATAGTGAACTTTCATTATAAATTTAGCTAATCTTTAAAGTTTGGTAAAGTATAGCTCTATGATTTGTGCTATCAGAAGTATCTATGGTTAATATATCGTAATTAAATCAAAAGCCAATTAAGAGTCATAGTTCCTTTCACTTTTTTTTGAGTAGACAGTATTACTTTTATTTTTTTTATTTATTTTTTTTCCATCTTAAAGATTGTATTTTTTTTTTACAATTTATTTTATTTTAGTATCATTAACCTACAATTACATGAGCAATATTGTGATGATTAAACTACCCCCTTCATCAGGTCCCCCCCACCAACCCTATTACAGTCACTGTCCATCAGTATAGTGAGATGAGAATCACTACTTGTCTTCTCTGAGCTGAACAGCCCCCCCCGCCCCCCCCACTTTTAATAATGCTGAAAAATGTAAGTTTATGTTATAGCTTCTGAGGCAAGCTTCCTTTCTGAATATCCTGCAAATGTAGGTTTTATTTAAAGGAACAAAGAACTAGCTGCTGTATGGAGAAGCAGCAGCTGAACAATACGTTTGTGAATTTCTTGAACTTCCTTTGGTTAAAGTTTGTGCTCATTAACTAGAATGTGCTCTTCAACTTTGATTTTAATATGTATGACAGGTAGAAAATCCAAACTGTTTCATTTATTACACAGAGATGCTGAAATGAGAAGTGGCATTTGGAATAAGTTCAGTGTCATAACCCCTTTCAGTATACAATTTATGGCTCTGAATGCACATGTGAATAATGTTAAGCAAATTAAAACTATGCCTAGATAAACATGCCTTACCCAGAAAATGAGGAACAGTGAACAAAAACTAACATATCCTAATTCTTTATCTCGTTTATGTATGTGTCTCAAAAGAATTCTAGACATACAGAAGAGTCAGATGAGGCAAAGTCAAATGAAAAAGCTAATACATTTGCCCAGATGAATAAAGTCACATATAATACATTAATGCTAACTCTCAGTTTCAAATGTTTTACTAATATAAACGTATTGGATTACAAACAAAATGTTACCCAACTACATGTGACAATAAAGAAGAATGAACTATTGATACAAGTTGGAAGGATCTTAAGGGCGTTATGCTGAGTGAAAAAAGCCAAAATCAAAAGGTCATAACATTCTCAAAATGATAGAGATAGAGAACAGTTTAGTTAGTTATTTCAGAGGTTAGGGATTGGTGGGGAGAGGGAGATGGGTGTGACAGAATAATTCTGTATCTTGATTGTGGTGGTAGTTATATAAATCCATGTGTGGTGAATGCCAAAGAACTATAAACACACATCATACCAATGACAATTTCCTGGTTTTGATTGTGTACATTTATATAAAATGTGATAATCAGGGAAGATCTCTGTACCATCTTTGCAAACACTTCCTGTTAATCTATAATTACCTCGAAAAATTTTAAAGTTTACAAAAAGAAAAAAGATTGTTAGAAAGCTGCATGAAAAGAAATGGTAATAGAATGGAAAATGATAGATGTGTCAAAAGAGTAAGATGATACTAAGTAAAAAAAAGAAATAATGGGGCTAATTTTGAACAAAGAAAACTTAAGATATGGAGACAATGGGAAGTGATTATAAAAAATGGAAATGTTGGACTTTCAAGAGGTCTTATCTGTTGTTTATCAAATTACATTTAGAGTGAAAATTAATAACAGCATAACCTCAAGTTTGTTTTTTGTCCCCCTGATATTTAGTTACTTTACATAACTGTCAGCATCTAGTAAACTAATCTAATAGGTGCAGCTTGTATATATTATTGTAGATTAAAAATTACTGGTTCCATCTTAAATACCCCACATGCTTATTTTATTCTTGTTTTCCAGTTTCTAATAATGACATATTTTTATTTAGACAGTTTTATATTATAAATTATATAAATCCTAGCTATACGGATTAGAAAGATAAGTGCCTTCCTTTAAGTCCTCTTTACAAAGTACCTTATTAAATTGCCACATGACCTTGGTACATATCATTACTTCACAATTGAGAATCTCAGCCTTTAAATGGGTGAGCAGCTTGCCCAAACTACACAGCTGGCCAGTGGCTAAAAGTTTAAATTCACCACTTTGGGATTTAAATTTTAGAGTTTGTCAAATACTCATGTTGCTTATCATGAATGTTCAAAACACTGTCACTACACCCTATGCACACACACACATGACACATACAAACAACTCTTTTTGAGTAACTTTAAAGTAAATTTATGTTATAATTACAGTTATAAAAGCAATCTTCCCTACTCTTATGGACAATATGAATCACACAACTGATCTTTTTTCCAACTTGACTATGTGACTTGGTGCAGAAAAAAAAAAGAATTAGATCCCTTGATTTTCTCTTAATTATTTCTTTCCATTTTTAACATCTATACACTTGACTTCCAGGAAGAGGAAAGCAAGTAATTTTTATTTACCTGCTTAAATGTGTGAAAATTCCTTGCTAAAAATTTAGTTCTCCCAGACAAATGATTTCATTCCCGTTTTATTTACAGTAAGAGTGGAACTGAAGGAAAACATGATGCAGAGACAATGTAGCGAAGATGGCCATTTTTCTCACTTTCCACTGGTATTACATTGATATAAGATTCAAACTTTCCCCTGGATACATGTCTGCATAGAACAAAGGGTACATGATTTGCGGCTAGTTTTGTGTCACATTTGGGCCATTGGGTTGAGGAGCAGATGTTGAAGCCTCCGCGTTGTATCCTTAAAGAGCATGTCTTTTCTTCTCTACTCCTTTATCAGGTTTGAGGACCAAGTTCTTGATGGTGGAACCATTTCAGATCACATGGACAAAGTAACCACTTTGGGAATGATGACGCCACAATGTGGAAGGGCCCTAATTCCTAATCAACTTTGTGTAGTATGTCAAACTATTGTATTGTACTTCCAGGATCTAGATTATTTATACAATTTAATTCAAATTTGGCTTTGGGCTTTCACTTACGAAGATTAGCGAGAAGTCCACAATATGTACCTTTCTGGTGTATTCTATTCCTTTCCCTTAGTTTATGCAAGGTCTCTGGGTTTTATATCATAAAAGTAAAATGGGGTAGGAACTACTGGTCTGTAGTCTGTTGAAATAGTTATCGTCCAAGGTCATACAGATTTTTCCGTGAGAAGGACTCTGTTGGTGGCATCTACTTCTAACATCAGATTCACTGCCCTTTACTGTATCTCATACAACAAAATATTTTAAAAAATAGTAACAAATGGTTTTGAAATTAATTTTAGTGGGATTTGGAATTAAAGACAATTGCTAATCTTTCTTTGTGTGTGTGTGTGTGTGTGTGTGTGTGTGTGTGTGTGTGTGTGTGT
>JAQQAC010008350.1:4287316-4303689 GCA_029783875.1 Phataginus tricuspis | reverse complement strand
TGTGTGTGTGTGTGTGTGTGTGTGTGTGTGTGTGTGTGTGTGTGTGTGTGTGCAGTTACTTAGTGATAATGATAAATGCTTCTCCAAACTCTTCTCTTGCATCAGTCTTTAAACTTCCTGGCTCTTTCAGCAGTTTGGAAGCAGTGTCAAGAGAGGTCAATTAATATCAGAGTCAGAGCGGGCATTAGTCGGCCGCCTGTTGTCAGACGTTTCATGTTGTTATGTTTTCACATGCAGCGTCTGGGGGATAGGAGAATAACACTTCAAGTCAGGGCACGGACAAAAGGTAGAGTGCTCATTTCTTTTTCAAAATCAACTGGTCATCTGTACTTAGGTTTCCTTACTTGGGAATATAGGCTCCTGCTGCATTTTCCATTTTTCATTAGCACAGCACTAAAGTAATATCAAAGTGATCTTGTGGGATAATGAGAACCATCTTCTCCTGTCAATCTAACGGATTGTTTGTGAAACGTGTTCAATAAAGTTGTCCTTGGCTTCCCTGACTAATTCTAATGCCTATAACCAGCTTTATGGGGACATGTTGTAGATGAAATATATGTAGCAAATAATGTCACTTTTTCACAGTTGGATGAGAACCTTTCTTAAGTTACAGAATTACATTTAACAGATTTGCCAATGAGACACCAAACTTGTGTCCTCTCTTCTCTTGATCTAAAATATCTGATTAATGAGGTACCATCATACACATTCCTTTATATTTACTTATGTATTTATACATATAATTTAAAACACACCTGCCTTGAAAAAATATTTACTGTATCTTTCAAAATATCACTCTTTATATTCCCCATAACCTGTTCACCTCTGATAATAAAGTCGTCTTGCTACCTCTTTCCTCATTTACTCTCATCAACTTGCTTATGCCGGTAACGTCTACTACGACTAGGTTTCCCGGAATTTGAGGTTAATGTGACATCATGAACATTGCTGGGAGATTCTGGCTTCAATCATTATTGTTGTTCACATACCTAACAATTTTCCAAAAAAGGAAAACCCTTAGTTAACTGACAAGAAACTAGACCTCGGCTAATTAAGATCTTGGGAAATAACCTGTGAGCAGTCTTGCACAGGATTGTCTCATTGGGCCTTGTAAATTTCTCATTTTAAAATATGCAAATAAGTTTTCCTCCCTACCACACTAATGAAACTCAGCTGTGGAGGATATGCATGCCTTCCCAGATGCCAAGCTAAATGCACTCTGCGGGCCACTGGCTCCAATACCCACTTTCCTGGTAGTGTCACCATCTTCTTGTGTCTTGATCCTCTCACTCCTATTCTTTTACTTACTTGTTAAACATTTCTACTTTCCAAGAGGCCCATTCTGTAATATCTTTTTTGTTCTAATGGCAATTAAGCCAGTTATCCCAACCTCATGTCTTCAACTTCATCTGGGCTCTAACTATTACCCAGTTTAGTTATATAGCCCTCTACCCTAAAAGAGCCTCTAGTTCTTCTTTTTCTTTCTCTTCTCTCCTCACTTTGCTTTCCTTTCTCTTTTTTTCTTTTGGTATCATTAATCTACAATAACATGTACAATATTATGGTATTTTAAACTACCCCCTTCATTAGGACCCCCACCAACCCCATTACAGTCACTGTCCATCAGCGTAGTGAGATGCTATAGAGTCACTACTTGTCTTCTCTGAGTTGTAGAGTCTTCCGCGTGCCCCCCAACCTAACATCTGCTAATTGCAATGCCCCTTTTCCCCCCTTGTCCCTCCCTTCCCACCCATCCTCCCAGTCCCTTTCCCTTTTGTAACTATTAGTCCGTTCTTGGGTTCTGTGAGTCTGCTGCTATTTTGTTCCTTCAGTTTTTTCTTTGTTCTTATACTCCACATATGAGTGAAATCATTTGATATTTGTCTTTTTTGGCTTGACTTATTTCAGTCAGCATAATACCCCCTAGCTCCCTCCATGCTGTTGCAAATGGTAGGATTTGTTTTCTTCTTATGGCTGAATAATATTCCATTGTGTGTATGTACCACATCTTCTTTATCCATTCATCTACTGATGGACACTTAGGTTGCTTCCATTTCTTCGCTATTGTAAATAGTGCTGCAATAAACATAGGGGTGCATCTGTCTTTTTCAAATTGGACTGCTGCATTCTTAGGGTAAATTCTTAGGAGTGGGATTCCTGGGTCAAATGGTATTTCTATTGTTAGTTTTTTGAGGAACCTCCATACTGCTTTCCACAATGGTTGAACTAATTTGCATTCCCACCAGCAGTGTAGGAGGGTTCCCTTTTCTCCACATCCTCGCCAACATTTGTTGTTGTTTGTGTTTTGGATGTTGACCATCCTCACTGGTGTGAGATGATATCTCATTGTGGTTTTAATCTGCATTTCTCTGATGATTGACAATGTGGAGCATCTTTTCATGTGCCTCCTGGCCATCTGAATTTCTTTGCTGGAGAAGTGTCTATTCATGTCCTCTGCCCATTTCTTAATTGGATTATTTGCTTTTTGTTTGTTGAGGTGCATGAGTTCTTTATATATTTTGGATGTCAACCCCTTATCGGATACATCATTTATGAATATATTTTCCCATACTGTAGGATGTCTTTTTGTTCAAGTGATGGTGTCCTTTGCTGTGCAGAGGTTTTTCAGCTTGATATAGTCCCACTTGTTCATTTTTGCTTTTGTTTCTCTTGCCCAGGGAAATATGTTCATGAAGAAGTCGTTCATGTTTATGTCCAAGAGATTTTTGCCTATGTTTTTTTCTAAGAGTTTTATGGTTTCATGACTTACATTCAGGTCTTTGATCCATTCTGAGTTTACTTTTGTGTATGGGGTTAGACAGTGGTCCAGTTTCATTCTCTTACATGTAGCTGTCCAGTTTTTCCAACACCAGCTGCTGAAGAGGCTGTCATCTCCCCATTGTATATCCAAGGCTCCTTTATCAAACATTAATTGACTGTATGTGTTTGGGTTAATGTTTGGATTTTCTATTCTGTTCCACTGGTCTGTGTGTCTGTTTTTGTGCCAATACCAAATTGTCTTGATTACTGTGGCTTTGTAGTAGAGCTTGAAGTCAGGGAGCATAATTCCCCCTGTTTTATTCCTCCTTCTCAGGATTGCTTTGGCTATTGGGGTCTTTTGTGGTTCCATATGAATTTTAGAATTATCTGTTCCAGTTCATTGAAGAAAGCTGTTGGTATTTTGATAGGGAATGTGTTGAATCTGTAGATTTCTTGAGGTAGTATAGCCATTTTGACAATATTTATTCTTCCTAGCCAAGAGCATGGGGTGAATTTCCATTTGTTACTGTCCTCTTTAATTTCCCTTAGGAGTGTCTTGCAGTTTTCAGAGTATAGGTCTTTCACTTCCTTCATTAGTTTTATTCCTAGGTATTTTAGTTTTTTTGATATAATTGTGAATTCATTTGTTTTTCTGATTTCTCTTTCTGTTAGTTCATCGTTAGTGTATAGGAAAGCAACAGATTTCTGTGTGTTAATTTCGTATCCTGCAACCTTGCTGAATTCAGATATCAGTTCTAGTAGTTTTGGAGTGGAGTCTTTAGGGTTTTTTATGTACAGTATCATGTCATTTTCAAATAGTGACAATTTGATTTCTTCTTTACCAATCAGGATGCATTGTATTTCTTTGTTTTGTCTGATTGCCGTGGCTAGGACCTCCAGTACTATGTTGAATAACAGTGGAGAGAGTGGGCACCCCTGTCTTGTTCCTGATCTTAGATGAAAAGCTTTCAGCTTCTCGCTGTTAAGTATGATGTTAGCTGTGGGTTTGTCATATATGGCCTTTACGATGTCGAGGTACTTGCCATCTATACCCATTTTGTTGAGAGTTTTAATCATGAATGGATGCTGAATTTTGTCAAATGCTTTTTCAGCATCTATGGAGATGATCATGTGGTTTTTGTTCTTCTTTTTGTTGATGTGGTGGATGATGTTGATGGATTTTCGAATGTTGTACCATCCTTGCATCCCTGGGATGAATCCCACTTGATCATGGTGTATGATCCTCTTGATGTATTTTTGAATTTGGTTTGCTAATATTTTGTTGAGTATTTTTGCATCTACGTTTATCAGGGATATAGGTCTGTAATTTTCTTTTTTGGTGAGGTCTTTGCCCGGTTTTGGTATTAGAGTGATGCTGGCTTCATAGAAAGAGTTTGGAAGTATTCCCTCCTGTTCTATTTTCTGGAAAACTTTAAGGAGAATGGGTGTTATTTCTTCTCTGTATGTCTGGTAGAATTCAGAGGTGAATCCATTTGGCCCAGGGGTTTTGTTCTTGGGTAATTTTTTGATTACCGATTCAATTTTGTTGCTGGTGATTGGTCTGTTTAGTTTTTCTGTTTCTTGCTTGGTCAGTTTTGGAAGGTTGTATTTTTCTAAGAAGTTCTCCGTTTATTATCCAGCTTGTTAGCATATAGATTCTCATAATATTCTCTTATATTTTTTTGTATTTCTTTGGGGTCTGTCGTTATTTTTCCTTTCTCATTACTGATTCTGTTTATGTGTGCAGATTCTCTTTTTCTCTTAATGAGTCTGGCTAGGGGTTTATCTATTTTGTTTATTTTTTCAAAGGACCAGCTCTTGGTTTCATTGATTTTTTCTATTGTTTTATTCTTCTAAGTTTTTGTATTTCTTCTCTGATCTTTATTATGTCCCTCCTTCTGGTGACTTTGGGCCTCATTTGTTCTTCTTTTTCCAATTTCAGTAATTGTGTCTTTAGACTATTTATTTGGGAATGTTCTTCCTTCTTTAAATAGGCCTGGATTGCAATATACTTTCCTCTTAGAACTGCCTTTGTTGTATTCCACAGAAGTTGTGGCTTGGTGTTGTTGCTGTCACTTGTCTTCATGTAATCTTTGATTCCTGTTTTGATTTGGTCATTAACCCATTGATTAATTAGGAGAATGTTGTTAAATCTCCATGTATTTGTGAGCATCTTTTTTTCTTCATAAATTTATCTCTAGTTTCATACCTTTGTGATCTGAGAAGTTGGTTGGTAGGGTTTCAATAGTTTTGAATTTACTGAGGTTCTTTTTGTGGCCTGTGGTCTATTCTGGGAAATGTTCAATGTGCACTTGAGAATAATGTGTATCCTGTTGCTTTTGGGTGTAGAGTTCTGTAGATGTCTGTTAAGTCCATAAGTTCTAGTGTGTTGTTCAGTGCCTCTGTGTCCTTACTTATTCTCTGTCTGGTTGATCTGTCCTTTGGAGTGAGTGGTGTGTTGAAGTCTCCTAAAATGAGTGCATTGCTTTCTATTTCCCCTTTTAATTCTGTTAGTATTTGTTTCACATATGTTGGCGCTCCTGTGTTGGGTTCATATATATTTATAATGGTTATATCTTCTTGTTGGACTGAGCCCTTTATCATTTGTAATGTCCTTCTTTATCTCTTGCTACTCTCTTCGTTTTGAAGTCTATTTTGTCTGATACAAGTACTGCAACACCTGCTTTTTTCTCCTTGTTGTTTGCATGAAATATCTTTTACCATCCCTTCACTTTTAGTCTGTATATATCTTTGGGTTTGAGGTGAGTCTCTTGTAAGCAGCATATAGATGGGTCTTGCTTTTTTATCCATTCTATTACTCTGTGTCTTTTGATTGGTGCATTCAGTCCATTTACATTTAGGGTGATAATCATTAGATATGTACTTATTGCCGTTGCTGGCTTTAGATTCGTGGTTACCAAAAGTCCAAGGTTTGCTTCTTTACTATCTGACAATCTAACTTAACTTTCTTGTTAAGTTATTGTAAACACAGTCTGATGTTTCTTTATTTCTCTCCTTTCTTATTCTTCCTCCTCCATTCTTTATATACTAGGTGTTTTATTCTTTCCTTTAGTTAGTATTTCGATGGTCTGCTTTCTTTGCTATGATTTTATTTTCTCTGGTGACATCTTTTTAGCCTTAGGGGTGCTTCCCTCTAGAGCAGTCTGTTTAAGATATCCTGTAGAGGTGGTTTATGGGAGGCAAACTCTTTCAGCTTACTCTTGTCTGGAAATTGTTTAATCCCTCCGTCATATTTAAATGATAATCATGCTGGATACAATATTCTTGGTTCGAGGCCTTTCTGTTTATTTATGTTAAATATATCATGCCATTCTCTTCTGGCCTGTAAGGTTTCTGTTGAGAAGTCTGATGATAGTCTTATTTGTTTTCCTTTGTAGGTGATCTTTTTTCTCTCTCTAGCTGCCTTTAATACTCTGTCTTTATCTTTGATCTTTGCCATCTTAATTATTTTGTGTCTTGGTGTTGTCTTCCTTCGGTCCCTTGTGTTGGGAGATCTGTGGGCTTCCGTGGACTGCGAGACTATTTCCTTCCCCAGCATGGGAAAGTTTTCAGCAATATTTTCTTCAAAGACACTTTCCATCGCGTTTTCTCTCTCTTCTTCCTGTGGTACTCCTATAATGCGAATATTGTTCCGTTTGGATTGGTCACACAGTTCTCTCAATATTCTTTCATTCCTAGAGATCCTTTTATCTCTCTCTGCCTCAGCTTCTTTGTATTCCTGGTCCCTGCCTGCAATTCCTTGATCATGTTTTGAACCTGATTCAATCTGCTATTGAGCCGGTCAATGGCTTGTCTGATTTCTGCATTGTCTTTCCTCATTTCCCTCACTTCATCCCTCAGCTCTTGCATATTTCTCTGTAGATCCATCTGTATGGTTATGACTTTTATTCTGAATTCTTTTTCAGGAAGATTGTGCATTTCCAACCCTTCAGACTCCCTCTCTGGGGTTGTCTTGGTCTGGCTGCGCTTTGTTTGTACCATATTCCTCTGTCTTTTCATGGTGATAGAAGTGGTTGCTGGTAGGTGCCATGTATGTCAGCTGGGCTCTTTAAGACTTTAAATAGAAAAACAAAAAAAGAAAGAAGAGAAAGAGAAGAGAAAGAAAAGAAAAGAAAAGAGAAAAGGAAAAAAACACCAGAAAAAAAAAGACGTCCGCCAGGAGTAGATTCTGTGAGGATGGTGTAGGTGGCGCTGTTGCTCCACTATTCCGCAGACACAGCCGCACCGCTCTGCAGGGCCCTTTGTAGCTCTGGTTGGGGCGGAACGAATGCGAGGCTGTTGATCTCTGTGGGAAGTCTCAGTAGGGCTACTTTTTCCCAGTCGCCAGTCAAGGGGTCTGAAATTCCCCAGGACTCCCAGCCTGCTGTTACAAGTGTGCTGGAATGATCGTGTTCCTCCATTGTTTCCCTATGTCTTTTAAGACTGCTAAAAAAAGCACGCACTTTTCTTTTGTCCCGGGGAGCCGGCTGCGAGGACCCAGTGTGTTCCCAGGCTCAGATCCTGCCCCCTCTGTCTCTCCAATCTCCGATACACCGTGCGATGTGTGTCAGCACTCCTGGCCCAGATCACCGGGGCTGGTTATTCAGCGGGCCTGTACTTCCACTCCCTCCCGGCTCTGAATCCTCTCCTCTCGCCAGTGCTCTGGGGTGGGGGAGTGCTCAGGTCCCGCAGCGTTGCAGCTCCGTACCTTGCCCACCTCACGGGGTGCCAAGTCCTCTCAGGTGTAGATGCAGGCTGGGTGCTGTCCTGTATCTTCTGGTCTCTCTTTTAGGAATAGTTGTATTAGCTGTATTTTCATAAATATATGGTTTTGAGAGGAGATTTCTGCCGCCCTGCTCTCGCCACCATCTTCCCGGAACTCATCACTTTGCTTTCTTTTTGTTTTTCTCCCCCCCCTCTTTTTCCTTCTTCTTACCAGGTACAAGTTTTCAATTTTGATCATTTCATGCTCCCAGTATGAAACTGTCTTTATTGAGTATATTATACATGGTATGAATGACCCTTTATGATGGTACACTTTATCAACATCTGGCTCTGCCCTTCCCTATCAGTCTGCACATGTATTTTCTTAAATTCTGCTAACTTTGCATTATTGGATGTCCCCTAAGCACCATATTAGATTAAGGCCTTTTGTTTTCTGTCCTTGTTTGCTCAATCACTTAAAATATATTTTGTAAATACTAATTACAAGCTGGGCATTTTTATTCTTACTCAAGATATGGGACTGAGTAAGACAAAATGTTTGCCTTCAAAGAACATGTATCTTAGTGATGGAAACAGAATATAAAGAAAATGAATGAAATATTTTTATGTTGGAAGATATGAAATTAGATAAATAAATAAATAAATAAAGCAAGACAAGAGAGAGAAGGACAGCTCGGGGTTATAATTTAAATAGAGTGATCAGGGCAAGACAACTGAGAAAAACATGAGTAAAGACATCTGAGGTGTGTAAAGGCCATGTGGCTATCTATGTGAAGGAGTCTCAAGGTGGAAATGACAGCATATTCAGGGGCTCTAATGTGGCATCACGTCTAGTTTCTTCCAATAATAACCTGAGATCATGTGTGGCTGCATGAGGAGTAAGATGGAAAATAGTAACAGAAGTAGTCAGGTACCTTGAAACCAGGTTGTATAGGGCTGACAGGTTATTAACAAGATTGTGACTGACTCTGAATAAGATGGGTGGTATTAAAATTTATTGAGCAGAAGATTACACAATCTAGACAATATTTTAACAAGTCCACTCTAGCTACTTTGGATAAAAATATATTAAAATGACAAATGAATCAGAGAGACTAGTTAGAAGGTTATTTCAGTAATACAAATGAGCTGAAATCAAGGTGATACCATCAAAGACAAAGAAACTTGGTTACTTTCTGGGTATTTTTGACTACCTCTACTCCGACCCCACTTAAATGTACTTTCCATAGCTAAATGACTAAATTGGCTATTTTTGGTAGGTAGATTGTTTTCTCTATTTTGTCATTGAGGAAACTCAGACTCAGAAAGGTGAAGTAAATTGCCTGGTTTTACACAGCTAATAAGTGGTAGATCCAGGGTTTGAACTCCTGCAATTTGATTTAAAAGGTTATCCTCTTAACCATTATGCTATATTAACCCTTTAGATGTTTGTATGTCTGTTTTATAGTGTTTATTTGTAAATCTGGACCACATATCAATCTGCACCAATCCAAAGTATAATACATACTAAGAACTCAATATGTATTGATGACTTACTTTTGGAAAAGTGCCTGAGATACTCTATGTTCATGATGCTTCCCTTAGTTTAAATGTATTTAGCAAAATCACATAAGTAAAAAAATCTGAGCCTTCCCAGGAAAATAGAGAAGAAGAAAATGTAAAAGTCTGAACTGCAAAAGTAATCCCACTTCAAGAAATATTACTGATGGAGTTGAAACCTAGCTGCTAGTATTTAGTATTTGTGACTGCTCACCCCTCCCACTATCAAATGTTTTACTGTACTCTTCAGAAGGATATGGCTCAATAGTTTTTTGTTTAGTTTAGTTTTGTTTTTTTGCCTGAGAACCTCTTCTGAGAATAAAATACTGGAAATTAGTTAATGTTTTAAAGGCCATGTAGAGTTGTCTTTAACACACTTCTAGGAAAACTATAAATTTCTACATCCTACATAACAAGTCCCAAAAGATTAAAAACTAAGTAGTTCATATCAAAATATACCAGTTAGAAATCTGTTATTCAATATTAAATTTTAATTTAATCCATTCAGTTGTTACCTTTTAATTTATATGTAACTTTTTCTTATTTTCACATAGTATCAAAAAGGTGAAGGAGAGCTATCAAAGTGTTTGTTTGGATGAAATAATAAAAAATAGTGCATGACTTCCCAACGTTGTAACACTTGTAAGCAGTTGAGTTTAGCAGTTTAGCTATTCAGATACAGAAAAACAGTTTTAATAGAGTGGAAATACAGTGGCACAAAACAGTACTGGGATCCATCACACCAATGTTTTCATCGTAGGTATAATATGAAATATTTACCCCCAAAAGAAGACAATAAGGAAAGCAGAAGAATGTTTCAAAGCATAAATACAAATTGGCAAAGGTATGAGAAGGAAGGGACAGTCATCAATTTCATTAGCACTCCAATTCTGTCCCATTACTTTAGGTAAAAAGTGATAAATAGGTTATATTTAATCAGCACATTTTGCTTTATCTACTATCCTTCTATTTGCCTAAGGAAATTCATGTTCAGAGGTACTAATTTTTAATAAAGAATATAGTGCTGCTAAGTAAATTACTAAAATGAAGACAGATAGAAAGTAATTAACCGTACATATTTATATGCAGTTGCTGCCACTAGAGCTTGTTTAACTTCGTTCACATTAACTTGTTATTTCACAGCAATGCACAATGGTGTACAATTGAAGTAGTAATGCTGGGATTTATTCATTTTGTATGACATAGGCAAACAAAGAGAGATGTTTGACTAGTAAGTAACCATGAAATTAACCATAGTATACTAAATTCTCCTAAGTTTAAACATAGATGCAGATATCCTTACATAGGTGGATATCACTGGAGTAATTTATAAATATATACTAATGTTAAGCTTTATAAAAGAGCCTGTAAAAGAACTAGATATTATAATATTTGTGTTAACCATTCAAAAGGTCTTACTGAGCATAAATACTGAGAAAATATAAATTTAAATTTGATAGATTTGTATTGTTATAAATTAACATGTTCTACAGTCCTCAAAATAACATAAACAAAAGCAAACAACTAATTTAGAAAGTATATTTATAGTATAGAGGATTAAAATCTAGGAAATAGCTAGTATATAAATTCTTACAGATTAAAATAGAATTATTAAGTTAAAAAATGGGCAAAAGACATGAATAGAAATTCTGCAAGCTCTACACACAAATATATAGATAAATAAATTGTTTAACTTTCTTAAAAATCGAACAAATTCATTTTTATAATGAATTGTTTTGCCTATTAATTTGACAAAGAAAATATGACATTATGTGGTTGAAGAACTGTGCTGAACCAGACACCATATCCCTATGGAAGGATATATTTACAACTGTCTGGAGAGTGGTATTGCAGTACCTAACCAAAATCTTTAAAAACACCCATAATATTTTACCCAGCATTTTTATTTATTAGGATTCTATGCTTAAGAAATAATTTGAGAGTGTTCTAATAACTATCATTGTACTTATCTTTTTTATTATTACTTATGAAAGCATTTTGGAAATACCTTGAATATAAAAAGAAACAGGAGTATCAAACAGGTTTTGAAGTATTCAAACCACAAAAATGTTCTACAGCAATGAAATACCATATATGCTAATGAATTTCAAAGTACAAGCAGATTTCTATGATACAGAGCTTGATGGAAAAACGAGGAAACAGGAATCTCTAAGCTGTTCATAATTTTAGTTTGCTTTAGAAAACCAGATAAACTCCCTGTGATGTATGCATATATATATCCATACATGTATCTCAATACAGTTTTAGAATATTAACCAAGATTCTGCTCAATACAGTTTTAAAATATTAACCAAAATATTAACACATTTTCTAAAACATTGTGACTTGTGCCTATCAAGTCAAAGTTCTGCATTGCCTCAGGGGAAGAAATACTTAGAAGCCAGACATCAATGATCCAAATTCTTTCTGTTTTGCATATCAAACTGGATTCTTGAAATTCATGAAAGAGGTGATGATTTTGAGGAATTTACCAAACATTTTTATGAAAATTTTTATATATTCAGCAATACTGAAAATAATTTACAGCGAACATCTGCATACACTCCTAGATTTCACCACTACTATTTCGCTCTCTTAGCTTTATCACAAATCTATCCATTTATATGCAACTCTGTTCATCTTATTTTTGGATGCCTTTCTAAGTAATTTGCAGATATCCACATACTTTATTCTAAATACTTCAGCATATGTCTCACTAAAAGGAACCTTTCAAGTTCAAGGTCTAAACTGTGGAAGATGCACAGCCTGGTAGCCATCACAATAAATTGGTAGAGAACAGTTGGGAGACTATAGTGTTTCACTCACTATGATTACATAAATGTTACCTAAGCAGATGAAATAGATTCCAAAAGAAGACAATAGAAAGAATGCTGGTTTCCCTTGCATATATTCCAAGCTACAGTGGAGGAGAAAGTGCATGCAATAACTTAAAATATATATAGGGATTCAAGGTCAAGCAACCTGTTTTGTTTTTTCTCTTGAAGCTTGGGTAACCTACAAATATCTCAAGGAAGTTTGTTGTGCCAAGATGATCACTTGAGTTTCCTCTTTGCAGAAAACGTATGCGAGAGCATGTGTTTCCAGAAGGGTGAAGAACGACTAAGAAGGGCACCAACAGATGTAACAAGATAAGGAAAAATGATGTGCCCATGGTGCAATGACCAGGGATGGTGAGAAGACCACGGACACTTCTCCCCACTGATACATAGAATTCACATAGCTCTAAGGCATATGCACCCTTGGCAAGATGAGATGGTGAGTGGAAATCTGGATTGAATTAGTTAGACGTGAACTGTCTTAGAAAATACTAAATGGCTGAAATCTCTATATAGAACTGACTCATTTGTATTTTCTACTATCAAGGGGATATGAGTATTGAAAATGCAGAATAGGCTGTAGACAAAACGTTTCTGTATATTTCACGCCTAAGTCTTTTTGTCAGAAAATGTTCTGAATCAGACTAGATTCTTAGATATATTGTAAGAACCATGTTCCATGAAAGTAGACAAAAAAGACATAGTAAGCTGGGAAATATGTTTTTGTTTTCACTGACTCTTTGGAAAAGAATCTTTTAGGACCCAGCTTGCAGAAAACTGTTTGTATTTGGGTATTGGGAAATGAAAACCAATCTTGCATGGAGAGAGACTGGGGTAAAAATTCTCTATTAATAAACATATATAGTGGAATGTTTAAGTTGTCTTTGTTTTATGTTCATCTTTTATCCCCCATGCCTTCAGGAACTTTGTTTTCTCAAGAGAAATAGCCTCATCTTAGCTATGTAATAAAGTGTCAGGTGATTCTTTATCCAATTTGATATAAAAATCACATGGAAATAGCAGATACATGAGTGGACTAGATTAATGATTTAAGGAGAGAAAGAATAAAGTGCATGGCAAGGACTATTCTGTGGAATATCTAAGCATAAGCTTTCCTTAAGGTTTCTCAAGGTTAATGGAATAAAGTAATCTCTAATAAAGCAGGGTGGAAGCTTGCATAATACTAATGTATATGTATCTAAAGAAAGAAATGTGATGTTTTTGGTTTCAGGATGATACAACCTGTCCTCAAAATATAATATCCACAATAGTACTCTCATACAATTTTTAATATTAGGGGACACAGGCAATACTTTTTTCTTCTGTCTTCAATTTCAAATGATCTACAATTAAGTTGTGATAATTTACCAGCCTCCAAAATTGATAAAATTGTTAAGAGAGTGCCATAAAATAATCTATGGCAGGTTTATGACTTTACCTTCATACTTATTTTGACCAGAAGAGTTACTGATAAACATTTTTAAGATTAAAATATATATATTGTATCAGTCAGGATTTGCCCTGGCATACCATAATAGCAAATAACCTCTAACTTCTGGTGGCTAATATCCACAAATGTTTATTTTTTATTCAAACAATGTGTGTATCCATATCAGCCTCATCTTGCTCCACTGCCTCTTTATTTTAGTACCCATCCTCTACCTGGGAACGTTTGAACTCATTATGAGTGGGAGGAAAAAACGACAAGGAAAATCACACAGTGCCCTGAGAGCTTCTGCCAAGAGGTGACATACGGCACTTTTACTCACATTCATTGGCCAAGCCAAATTAACCCTGAGATCTCCAGGTCAAGTGTATGTAATCCTGCTTCAGGGAGGGACACAACAAAAAACAATAGAATATTTAGCAAACATTAATAAAACCTACCACAAATATATATTCTAAATAAACATATAATAAACATATTAACTTCACATTTAGCTAATTTTGAATTCTGCTAATACATATCATAATACCGTTTTTTTCTCACTTTGTGTAAGTCTTTGTGAAATTCAGTTTCAGGTCAATTACTCAATATTTTATGAAGGAGGCCATATGCTGATTTTGCTTATCCAACAACCTACTGGTAAGGGTGCCTGAAATGTTTCTCTAGGAGCTATTTCTTGCCTATTTTAGGTAGTGCTATGCCTAGACCTCCACGTTTGGTACATGTGACCCTGCTCTGGGTCAAGGAGCACAAATACTCTATAAACACAGTGTGACACATGCTTGTCCAAACAGTGCAGCTTCATCACTCTGGCCGCAATGATGTGCAGCAGTTGAAACATAACTGTCAAGATCCTTCCTTCCATCCTGGACATGTATCAAAACGTGTCAGAAGACACCACATCAACAAAAAGAAGGACAAAAACCACATGATCATCTCCATAGATGCTGAAAAAGCATCTGACAAAATTCAACATCCATTCATGATAAAAACTCTCAACAAAATGGGTATAGAGGGCAAGTACCTCAACATAATAAAGGCCGCTTATGACAAACCCACAGTCAAAATTATATTTAACAGCAAGAAGCTGAGAGCTTTTTCTTTAAGATTGGGAGCAAGACAAGGATACCCACTCTCCCCACTTCTATTCAACATAGTACTGGTGGTCCTAGCCACGACAATCAGACAACACAAAGAAATAAAAGGCATCCAGATTGGCAAGGAAGAAGTTAAACTGTCCCTGTTTGAAGATGACATGATATTGTACATAAAAAACCCTAAATAATCCACTCCAAAACTACTAGATCTAATATCAGAATTCAGTGAAGTTGCAGAATACAAAATTAATATGCAGAAATCTGTGGCATTCCTATACACTAACAATGAACTACCAGAGAAAGAAATCAGGAAAACAATTGCATTCACAGTTGCATCAAAAAGAATAAAATACTTAGGAATAAACCTAACCAAGGAAGTGAAAGACCTATACTTTGAAAACTACAAGACACTCATGAGACAAATTAAAGAAGATACCAGTAACTGGAAACACATCCCATGCTCATGGATAGGAAAAATTAATATTGTCATAATGACCATCCTGCCTAAAACAATCTACAGATGCAATGCAATTCCTATCAAAATAACAACAGCATTCTTCAATGAACTAGAGAAAATCGTTCTAAAATTTATATGGAACCACAAAGACCCTGAATAGCCAAAGCAATCCTGAGAAGGAAGAATAAAGCTGGGGGGATTATGCTCCCCAACTTAAAGCTCTACTACAAAGCCACAGTAATCAAGACAATTTGGTACTGGCACAAGAACAGACCCATAGACCAATGGAACAGACCAGAGAACCCTGATATAAACCGAACCATATATGGTCAATTCATATATGATAAAGGATCCATGGACATACAGTGGGGAAATGACAGCCTCTTCAACAACTGGTGTTGGCAAAACTGGACAGCTACATGCAAGAGAATGAAACTGTATTATTGTTTAACTCCATATACAAAAGTAAACTCGAAATGCATCAAAGACCTGAATGTAAGTCATGAAACCATAAAACTCTTAGAAGACAACATAGGCAAAAATCTCCTGAATATAAGTATGGGTGACTTCTTCCTGAACGCATCTCCTCGAGCAAGGGAAACAAAAGCAAAAATGAACTCATGGGACTACATCAAACTAAAAAGTTTCTGTATGGCAAGGGACACCATCAACAGAACAAAAAGACATCCTACAGTATGGGAGAATATATTTGTAAATGACATATCTGACAAGGGGTTAACATCCAAAATATATAAAGAACTTACACACCTCAACACCTAAAAAGCAAATAACCTGATTAATAAATGGGCAGAAGATATGAAGAGACAATTCTCCAAAGAAGAAATTCAGATGGCCAACAGACACATGAAAAGATGCTCTACATCACTAATCATCAGGGAAATGCAAATTAAAACCACAATGAGATATCACCTCACACCAGTAAGGATGGCCAGCATCGAAAACACTAAGAACAACAAATGTTGGCGAAGATGCAGAGAAAGGGGAACCCTCCTACACTGCTCGTGGGAATGTAAGCTAGTTCATTGTGGAAAGCAATATGGAGGTTCCTCAAAAAACTAACAATAGAAATACCATTTGACCCGGGAATCCCACACCTTGGAATTTACCCAAAGAATATAACTTCTCAGATTCAAAAAGATGTATGCACCCCTGTTTATTGCAGCACTTTTTACAAAAGCCAAGATATGGAAGCAACCTAAGTGTCCATCAGTAGATGAATGGATAAAGAAGAGGTGGTACATATACACAATGGAATACTATTCAGCCATAAGAAGGAAACAAATCCTACCATTTGCAACAACATGGATAGAGCTGGAGGATATTATGCTCAGTGAAATAAGCCAGGTGGAGAAAGACAAATGCCAAATGATTTCCCTCATTTGTGGAGTATAACAACGAAGCAAAACTGAAGGAACAAAAGAGCAGCAGACTCGGAGACTCCATGAAGGAACTAGTGGTTACCAAAGGGGAGGGGTGTGGGAGAGCGGGTG